>PIJE02000672.1:202772-210272 GCA_002895965.2 Coryphaenoides rupestris | reverse complement strand
CCCGCACTGAAACTATACCCTCATGGATGCCTGATTACTCTGCGTGGGTATCTGCACGCTAATAGCAAAACATCAAAGGCTTTGATTAGATAATGTGCAAATTGATAGCAGACCCGGGACTTTATTTAAACTGGCATCCGTGTGAGGCAAGGGCACGTGGTGGAACGTGCACGTGTGTGTGTGTGTGTGCGTGTGTGTGTGTGTGTGTGCGGGCGGGCGGGCGGTCTTTGGCTTACACAAGCGTGCGTGCACATCCGCGTGCGCGACATCTGCCCTGTTTGTGCAGGTGCACCCTTAAATGCCTATCTGGCCACGGCTTCCCCCCCCTCACCCCCCCCCCCCCCCCGCCCCCCATGCTCCTCTCTCCTACACCCTCTTCCACTCCTGTCTCTCTTTCTGTCTCTCTCTCTGTCTCTCTTTGTCTCTCTCAGACTTTCTCTGTGTCTCTCTTTCTGTCTCTCCCTGTCTCTCTCTCACTCTCTCTCTCTCTCTCTCTCTCTCTCTCTCTCTGTCTGTCTACTTCTGTCTCCCTCTGTGTGTATGTGTGTTTGTGTGTGTGTCTGTTTATATCTCTCTCCCTCTCGCCAGACATATAGAGTTAATAGAGGCATAGACCAACAGACAGACAGAAACACAAACAGACAGATAATGACATGCACGGAGGACGGCGGGGAGATGAAGGGAGAGGGAGACGCAGATGGATGATGGATATCGACACAAACGGAGAGGGATGGTGACAAAGAGGAGCAGGGCAAAATAAATAAGAAATAATGAGAGAGACAGAGCGAGGGCAAGTGAGAGAAAGATAGAGCGAGAGAGAGCAAGAAAGAGCGGGCGAGAGAGAGAGAGAGAGAGAGAGAGAGAGAGAGAGAGAGAGAGAGAGATCACAGTCCATCTGCTGATGTGCGTCAGAGCAGCCCTGGCACATGGAGAGAGAAGAGAGAGAGTTTGAGGCGCTTCACACTGTGACTCGGCCCATGCCAACGAGGACGGACGGACGGACGGACGGAAGAAAACCAACACATTCCACAGTGGATCTTGGCCCGGTTCGGTTTCTATGCAAAAACAAAGAACCCGTTACACGAAGCCGGGCTGTGTTTGACTAGATAGTAAACGACAGGACAACAAGATAATGGCCCTCAGAGAGAGAGACAGAGAGACAGAGAGATCGAGAATGAGAACGCCAATGCCGAGAGAGTCCCCTCGTGTGCCCAACCCTCCCAAGAGGTGTCCTCAGTGAGATATACTGTATACTGTATATATACTGTACAGCTCAGTGGGTCACGCTTAATGGCTTTGTGGCGACTAGGCTTCCGCGGCCGGGCCAAAGCGCCACCAGAGAGTCGTCGTGGCATGGCATTGTAGGGGAAGAGAGTTTTATTGCCCCCCCCCCGATGCCAACGCTAAAGGCTAAGCGTAGCGTCGGCTCCAAGCAGTAGCCTAATGCTTGGCGCTGTCGGCCCGGAGCTCCCACCGCAACAACCACAAAACAACTGGCGGACGATCCGGTTGACGACAGGCCAGGGAACTCGCCGGAGACGAGCCAGCCAGCCAGGCCCGGCCCAGCTAGCAGAGAGAGAGAGGAACTTGCGGGCCAAGTAGACAAATCCTCTGGATTTTGAACTGAAGAGAAGGGGGGACAGAACAATAAGAACGATGGGTGTGGGCTTTGGAGTTAAATACTTTGCAGAGTGATTGATTAGTCCAGCAGGAATCCCCCCCCCCCCCCCACCCCGCGCGGGTCAACAGAACAGCAGAACTCGGCCAGAACTCTTCTGAACACACAGAAGTAGTCGTAGCCCACCCCCAATGCAGAACTTTGGGAAACTCAAAAGTCTGGGCCCCGTTTGTCCAAACACACACACAGACACACACAGACATACACCGCTACACCCCCACCTCCTCTCTGGTGATGGAGGGCGAGAGACATCCAGGGCAGCGACTCCCGCCGGCCCGTAGAAATTCCCATGTCATGTTGTCAGGGTTCAGCATTACAGGCTAGACCGCATATATAGCACTTCCTTCTTCTTCTTCTCCTTCTCTAACCTTAACCTGCAGCAGCAGCAGCAGCAGCAGCCACCCAACACTCACACTCAGGGGTGTTCTGAGGCCGTCTCTGGGGTCTCGCAAAGAGGCCCCGGCCCCCGCTTTCACTTCACACACATTGTGGGACGTGCAACGAGAGAGGCCGGGCGGGGGGGGCACCATGCCAAGGTGCCTCGGAGAAAAACACACACACACACACACACACACAGACACACACACATAGTCAGCTGACGACAGAGTGGAAAGACTGGGGGGGGGGGGCAGACAGGAAAGCAAAGCACCATGGTTGTTTAATGGATTCTCCCCGCCAATGAAAAGCAAGTATTCCGGATGCAGGCCAGGCCAGGCCACCTGAAGTCACGCCCACGCGTTCCCACACCCGTGCAGAGGCTAAACACACACACACACACACACACACACACACCACACACACACACACACACACACACACACACACACACACACACACACACACACACACACACACACACACACACACACACACACACACACACACACACACACACACACACACACACACACAAGATGGAGAAGACGCTCTGGAAATCTGGCCTCCTCGCATGGGGCGTGGGGATGGGTAGGATAAGGAGGGTGGAGGGTGGATGGCGGAGGGTGGAGGAAGAGGAGGAGGAATCATGAGGAAGACAGTGAGAGGAAAGAAAGAGATGGGAGGATGTAATGATGGGAGAGGAATCTTCCTTCCTGATATCTCTCTCACTCTTGGTATCTCTCTCTCTCGCGCTCTCTCTCTCTCTCTCTCTCTCTCCCCCCTCTCTCTCTGTCTGCCCTCTGTGTTGGTTGTGTCACCCCAGAAGAACAGAGGCCCTCTCACAGGGTTCCATGGAGAATCGCTGCCGAGTAACATAATTCCGCCCCCACCCATATCTGTGCACACACACACACACACACACACAGAGACACTCGTTACCACCATCCACCGGGGTTACCATGGCCACCGCTGACAACACAACGCATACAAACACACACACCATCACACAGGCCCCTCTGCCCACCCTCCGTACCCCCCCTCTATTCTTCTTCATGCTGCCCGTGCGACCCGTTTTCTCGCTCGCTCTCTCTCTCTCTCTCTCTCTCTCTCTCTCTCTCTCTCTCAAATCCCCTCACTCTCCCCCTCCCATGTTGTCTGTGTGTGTGTGTGTGTGTGTGTGTGTGTGTGTGTGTGTGTGTGTGTGTGTGTGTGTGTGTGTGTGTGTGTGCAGAGGAGACTCCCGGAGCAGGCAACACTGGCGCACAGTGGCCAGCCGTGCACAGTACTGGACCTCCACGGCACTGCAGTGCGTGTACCACCACCGACTCACCTGTTCAGAGTTCACCTGGACCGCACTGCATAGTTTCCCTCCTTACCCCATCACCCCCACCACCATCTCTCCTCCCCTAACCCACTTCCCACTTACCCCAACCAGGGTTTGGATCCCATCCCCTCTTGGATCCCTAAAGCACTGACTTGTATTTTTGTATGTCCATCCCAGTACGAAAAGCAAAACAGCCCTTAGCACCATGTAGCTTCTTCTCCTAGCTATCTTGATGTTTACCAGCAAGGGGGTTAACCTGGCAATTATGCAGTGCTTGAAACTTGTTCTACTCAAATCTTACTGTCCCGTCAGCGACATACGTATTGTTGTTTTGCTCTCTTCGGACCAATGTACTCGGACAATGTCTGCTTAATGCCCGAAAGGTAAATGAAAATGTATGTGTGTGTGTGTGAGAGTGTGTGTGAGACTTTGCAGTAACCTCCAGAGTAATCAAGCAAGGACTTTTGAATGGAAGGTGGGTGGATGAGGGCTGTGGACAGATTTAGGACAACGTTTTGTTTAGTTTTGCATTAGTGTAGCAGTGGAACATACCTTCTCTCGTTGTCGTCCAGGTGAGCAAACAGCACGTTTTTGGAGATGGCTTTGGCCAAGGCGGTCATGGTCTTGTAGTCTTTGGGGATCACCTGGGGACACAAGGCAAGTCGTCTCCGGTACACCAGCAGGGAGAGAAGCGGGGGGCGGATCTCAGCGGAGTGGGCGGAGTTGGATGCGCAGGTGGATGATGGGCAACATGAGCCCGACGAAGACGGTGGAAGGGGAAGGGGGGGGGGGGGGGGTAAACAGCCCATAATAGGCCTGGCAAGTTCTGACTAAACGGAGTAATGACAGAGCGGCGGCGGCGGCGTCTTGGCAACCGCTTGAAAAGAACAAGCCGCACATGTGGCTTTGTGTATTTTTGGGAAAAGCCCATCTGTTCAGGAATTACAGAAAAAAATGTGCCTGGAACCCCATTCATAAAACATGCTTTCTCCTGCTCATATCCCAGACGCTCGTTATGGTCTGCAGTGTGTGTGTGTGTGTGTGTGTGTGTGCGCCACATAAGCCTGTATTTATGAAGTAATTCAAGCGGGAAAAAAAGAAGAGGAAAAAAAAGATTTACGGGCGGGAAATTCATTTATAAAAATATAATGTGGGGCCGCGAATGAATGACGATTGAACGTGGATGCTAATGCTAACCCTGTAGCACACACAGGGAGGAAACAGGCACCAGAAATATTGGCCCATTCATAATAATAATAATCATAGTATATTATTCCGAATATGAGTATTATATTAGTTAACAAGTGGATTGTATGGCCACACTCGTGTAGCTTGTGTTTAATATCACATTCATATCGCGGATGCCAACGTTAATCTAATAAGGCCGACGAGTCTAAATATGTGGGGTATGTGTGTCTGACATATGTGTGTGTGTTTCTTCCACCTAACCAGCAGCAGACACACACACACGCGGTATGCTCCGGTGGTCATGTGAATAGGTTGCGGTGGTTGGTGAGGTTTCGTGCCGTGATGTCATTAACGCGCTGTTAGACTAATTAGAATGAAACACTCGCCACAATGACCTCACAAGGAGAGCATGTGTGTGTGTGTGTGTGTGTGTGTTCGGAGAAGAGGGCTGTATTTGAGATCTCGCTCCATTTAATGAGGAGACGGAGACGCTAATAACAGGAAGACTGGAAAGTGAGCTTCCTGTTCTCCTCTGTAAAGTGTGCATGTGTATGTGTGCCTGTGCACATGTATATGTGTGTGTGCATACTTCTATAATGTATGTATGTGTGAGTGTGTGTGTGTTTGTGTGTGTGTGTGTGTGCACTCGCAAATGTGTATGTGTGTGCACATGTATATATGTGTGTGTGTGCACTTCTATACTGTGTTTGTGTGTGTGTGTGTGTCTGTGTGTGTACACACACGGTTATGCATGTGAAGCGTGTGTGTGTGCATGCGTCTGTATGCGTGTGTGCATGTGAGTGTTTGCATGTATGCGTGTGTCCGTGTGTGTGTGTGTGCAGAGCTACCTTGCGCACGTAGCTGACGGCGTCCTCCTCGGTGTACACCTCGGCGCTGACTCCGCCCCGGCGGCGGCGCGCCTTGACCACGGGGTTGGGTGGCGGGGGGGACACCTCGTCATCGTGGGAGTCTGACTGGCTGCTGGACTTCTGGCGC
Source organism: Coryphaenoides rupestris (assembly GCA_002895965.2). Lineage (NCBI taxonomy): Eukaryota > Metazoa > Chordata > Actinopteri > Gadiformes > Macrouridae > Coryphaenoides > Coryphaenoides rupestris. The sequence goes on along the minus strand of PIJE02000672.1, from coordinate 204,708 downwards.
GCCAGGATCTGTTTGCATTCTTCCTGTTGAGACCAGAGGGAACGAGAGAGAGAGAGAGAGAGAGAGAGAGAGAGAGAGAGAGAGAGAGAGAGAGAGAGAGAGAGAGAGAGAGAGAGAGAGAGAGAGGGGGGGAGAGAGAGCAAGAGAGAGAGGGGGGAGAGAAAAGAAGAGAGAGAGGGAGAAGGAGGAAGAGAGAGAGAGAGAGAGAGAGAGAGAGAGAGGGAGGGGGGAGACAGAGAGATTTGGGCTACGTTTACACCTGGCCGGCTATTTTCATAAAGGGATATTTCACCCTCTCCGTTTTCAAAAATAACATCGTGCACACCTGTCCGTTTTCAGAAAAGTTTTCGTTTACACTAACCCGTGTATATATGCCGTCAGGACATTCCAAAACTGTAGGTGGCAGTGTAACGAGAAGCTCAAGCCCACGTTAGCCAATCAGAATCCAAAAGAAAATGTAACCATAGGTCTCACTTTTAGCGCAGGTGCAAATTCTGGCGCATACTGTGACGTCGGCTGCCTAAAACTCAGTTTTTCTCAGTTTACATGCAAACGTGCAACCGAAGTTTTCCAAAATCTCCACTCTGGCCAGAGTTTTTAGAAATAATCGTTTTCAGAGGCGAATTCTCCGTTAGCGTGTAAATGAAGGGCACAAACGAAGGGAAATGTCTCCGTTTTTCAAAATAACCATGGACGTGTAAACGCAGCCTTGATTGAATTCAAATTGAGGGAGGGAGAGAGAGAGAGAGAGTGAGAGAGAGGTGGAGAGACAGAGATTTGATTTAATTGAAATTGAGAGAGAGAGAGAGACAGAGAGACAGAGAGACAGAGAGAGAGAGAAAGTTAAAGAGAAACGGAAAGGAAAAGAAAGAGAGAGAAAGAAAGAAAGAGCGAGCAACACAAATCGACAGAGTGTGAGAGACTCAGAGAGACAGAGAGAGAGAGAAAGAAGATGAGAAAAGATGAACAATAACCATTAGGTGTGATTAGGAGGCCGGCATGAGACACAGAAGGTGTGTTACCATCTAGCTGACATGGGAGAACATTACATGACACATCACAAACCAGATGCTCTCGGAAAGGGGAACACCACCACAGACGGCTGGTCAGGTATTAACCTAGTTTCCAGACAGTTAAACGATTAAACCATAATACCATAAAAGACATCAAAGGGGCTTTTGTGACCGGGCTGTTGTGTCTTTAGCCCAGATAGCTCTCGCAGAGCTTTGAGGGCTGAAATCCTGATCCCGCCCTAATGAGTACGTTAGCATTAATGTCGCTCTCTTGTTAGCATGGAAGAATGTGCTCGGAACGTGCCGGCCTCTCAGCCATTTCCTGAATCCCAGTGTATTTCCTTGCTTGTTAAAAGCGCTGTAATCAATCGTTTTGGCTAACTTCCTGTCTTTTTTTTTGGTTTTTGGCTAACTTCCTGTCAGTTTTTGGAAGATTCCCATCTCGTTTACATTTTTTTTTTTTTTCCCTGCTTGGCTTGTTCAGTTGTGTAAACCATTCCTGCGAGTGCTGGAATCGGTAGCTTCGTTCGTTCCTGCCTTGTCAGTGCGCACAGAGGACCACCTCCTTGTGAAGCTCTCTCTCCTGATTGGATAAAGTGAGAACGGGATACCCCCCAAAAAAACATAAATGAATACAAAAATAAATAATATATATATATATATATATATATTCTGTTTACTGCACAGCCCAGGAATGGGGAGACCCATGTGATGGCTGTTGAATACCGAGCTATTTTAAACTTATTGTAACAAATAAATACATATATGCTTACATAAGTATATGTACTGCATATGCTTACAGCACACAGATCCTCAGTAGCAGGGCAAAGTAACTTCCTGTTCCTGTCAATATAACGTTAGGTGGGTTTTAGTGTCTGTCGCAGCACCAGCACCGATCAATCAACCCGATCAAGTGAATCAGC
>PIJE02000672.1:152701-197701 GCA_002895965.2 Coryphaenoides rupestris | reverse complement strand
TCTTTGTGGTCCTATTATACCACATTTCTTTCAAGGCTTCATAGACACCCCCACCCCTCCCCACCACACACACACACACACACACACACACACACACACACACACACACACACACACACACACACACACACACACACACACACACACACCTTCCCTCCAGCAAGAGAAAATGGCATCTCTCGGGCTCACTAGCTGTTGGTGTGTCCGCGTCACGGTGCGGGTGTTCAGTCACACCAACAGAAGGCCGTCTACGCTTAATGAGGGTAATATTTAGCGCTGCAGGCCTGCATGGTGGGAAGAGACCGTTCTCTCTGTTGTCTGCTTAGTCCCAGGCTTAGTGTCTTAGAGGAGGTCCACGTGTCAGAAGGTGTGTGTGTGTGCGTGTGAGAATCTGTGTGTGCATCTGTGTGTGTGTGTTAGACTGTGTGTGTGTGTGTGTGTGTGTGCGTCTGTGTGTGCGGCTGTGTGTGTGTGTGCATCTGTGTGTGTGTGTGTTGCACAGGGACTGAGTTGGGAGGGTGTGTAACGGGCAGATGGGTGTGAACAAAAAGCGACCACCACGGTGACAGAGGCTGAAGGCCTGACTTATCGTTTTGGGGCCACGAGCCGAGGCAAGAGGCCCCTACACGCCGCCGGGGCCCCTGGGTCACTGAGTGCATTCCTGGAGTGTACGGAGGGGGGGGGGATACATCACAATTGGCCACTCAAAGGTGAGATGGTGCAACCTGGGATAGGTGGGTGCATTTGACACACATTTGAATGCCTGTGTGGAAGGTACTTTCACAAAACAGACTTTCGATATTAAAGTTTCATATTAAAGTTAATCATCTCATGTCTGACGGCAGACAAACTCAAATCTGGGGGGTGTTTGACTTTTCTTTTTGCTTCATATTTGTTTCAACCAATCATGTCGCTGGAGGCAGGGGGATCTGTGAGCATGCAATTTGCCAAACACAAACTCGTCCAGCAGGCATAAACTTGCAAACAGTTGGAAAGTTTCTGCTTCAAGACCATGTTGACAACTTTCTTCTTTACCTTTCACTTGATCTTTCGTTTGTCTCTTTGTTATTGTGTCTCTAACCAAGGCCCGCTCGAGGAGTCTCACTCTGAAATCTTTTTTTAAGAGCGAGCGAGGTTGAGATGATGCAGGAAGAGAACGGTGGAAATTGTTTGTGAGAGTTGGAGAGAGGAGTGTCGGCAAGCGTTTGTTGTGTTGAACCATAGAAACCATTGCTTAATGTTGTCTAAAATATTGTTAAAGTCATGGCTGAATATTTAGCTGACTATGCACAGGACTCTCGCAGGACTTCAGAGCGAGACTTCTCCTTGAGCAAGACTTGTTCAGACGCACTAACAGACAGACCGGCTCAAGCGAAAGGTATGTTTTATTTCTCTGCAGGAATCCTTTCCATAATGTTAGCCAGACACTTACAATAACGACCTGAACCTTGTCAGTGGCAGAAACAAGCACATTAAGAGGATGTAGATTGACGGGGCGCTATTGCCCCAAAGGGAAACCGTGCAGACGTTTAGCGGCTGCGTTCATACTGGACCAATTTCAAAAATTGTTGTCCGCATTAGTCACTTAGTCCCTTTGGACTGGGAGTACGTGCATCTATGCATGTAGCCTACTAAATACCTTAGAAAACAAGTGAACTCCAGTAAGAATACACGACACAATACTGTATATTTCAATACTGTATTCTTTATGGACCACATCTGGCAACAGGAAGGTTGCTGGTTCGATCCCCGGGCTCCGCCTAGCTGCGCGTCCAGGTGTCCCTGAGCAAGACACCACCTAACCCTATCTGCTCCTGACGTGTTGGTTGTTACCTTGCATGGTTTACCATTTACGTCATTATGTGTTCACACCCAGAGCTGCCAGGATTTCACTATCCTCTACACCAACACATGGCTATAGGCCTAACTGATGTTTAATTACAGACAGCTAAAGGTAATTGACATTGAACTGTGCAGTGACCAAAAACACTGCATGCCTGGTGCATATATAGCTAAGTGTCGGGAAAAGTACTGAGTCTGAACATTACAATAACAAGGAATTGGCGGAAAGCTACTGAATCGCAACATAATAATAATATTGCTGAATCATAGTTCACCAGGGGTCTCGGAAAGCTACTGCCCTTGAACCAATGACAGCGGCTGGCTGGATAAAATGTTGCTTTCTATTCCTGGCAGAAACAGGGTGGTGTGCCACCGCTTGCATTCTCCCAGTGTTCACTCTCTGCTCCGTTTTATTAAAAAATTCCCATGTCGACTCCTGTTAATCATTAGAAGGTGCACACATGCACATGCACGTGCACATGCACATACACGTGCACATGCACATGCACGTGCACATACACATGCACGTGCACTCAACGTGCACATGCACATACACGACGTGCACATGCACATGGGCTACACGTGCACATGCACATATGCGTGCAGGTACTAGGTTAGAGGTTTCCTATATGGTTCCCTTTCCACCGTACTCCACCTAAACATAATGCAGATTCTGTTGCTCGTGTGTTTCTGTGGTCATGACTGGATACCTACATGGCCACACACCCCCCCACACACACACACACCTGACGGCTACCAGTTTGCTCAGCAGTCAGCGCCTCATCATCATCACCATGAGCAATTGGAAAATTGCACTGAAATGTTTGCTTACTATTCTGCATGTCCATTATGGCACCCGTTGCACTCAGTCCAAACCTTCCCTGGAAGGAGGGATCCCCCGCTCTGTGTTCCTTCTCAAGATTACTTCCCTGTCAATTAAGGGAGTAATTTTGTGCCCTTTGGAGGGGGGCGGTGCCTAGGGTTAGGGTTAGGGGGGGTCATAAATACATCGGCCTATAACCCTCTGAGACTGTCACTGTGGGGCTATAACAATACTCTAACACCTGATCTAACACCACAAATGAATTACAAGTGACCCAGGGTAGGACTGGGGGGGGGGTGACAACAATAGAGAGATGGATGGCTTCTTGTGACAAAAAAAAGAACTAAGGAGAAAGTCGGGGTTGGGGGTGTTGAGGGGGGGGTGGATTTGTGGCCTATCCCAGCGCCGAGGCCTATACTCCATCCCCCCTCTAAATACTCTTAACAGACTGGGCAAACAAGCGGGCCCTCCTGACAAATTGTCAATCAGGGACCCCCCCGCCCCCAGCCCTCCCCGGCCCCCCTCCCCCCCATGGCTGCCTGTGTGTTGTGATAGGAACCGGTGACAGACGAATGGCTGGCAGGGCAGCGCAGAGAGAAAGCCTCTAATGTTTCACGGCGGCCCGCGCGCGAGAGAGACGCCGGATGACTGACGCGCTTGGCTCGCTGACGGCTCCAAAGAAAGACAGGAATCTCCCACAATGCACTCTGGTCAGATTGGGGAGAGCGAGAGAGAGCGAGTGAGTGAGAGAGAGAGAGAGAGAGAGAGAGGGGGGAGACAGAGATGGAAAGGTGTGGATGCATACGACATCCTGCAGCGGATGTGACGCGCTAATCAATGCAAGCGATGACCTACATAGAGAGAGAGAGAGAGAGAGAGAGAGAGAGAGCGGCAGGCCCTGCACTGCTGACTGAATGGTGCTGCAGCAATGTCTCACATAACTGGGTCTCTGTCTCTGTCTCTCAATATGCTTTTTGTTTACTCACGCAACACGAAAGATCTCCTGCCGTACACAGATAGATCGCTCTTCTGTGTCTCTTCAAAGAGAGAGAGAGAGAGAGAGAGAGAGAGAGAGAGAGAGAGAGAGAGAGAGAGAGAGAGATGAAGACATAGTGGAGGTGGAAGATGATGATTGATTGTACAGTGGGGATGGTGGGTGGGTGGGATGGTTGGGTGGGTGGAGGTGTGATGGGGCTGGGGTTGGGGTTGGGGTTGGGGTTGGGGTTGGGGCTGGGGCACGCATGACATATATACACGGTACATATACACACACAAACACACAAGTAACAACAGCCAGCAGGGAGCACAAGACACAGTCTGCTGACACCCCCCCCCCACCACCACCACCGCCTACCCCCCTCACCGCCCACCCCAACATGGCCGTCAGCTTGGAGTACACAGGCGACATTCTGCTCACTCGTTGTAAACAACAGCATGCTCTCACGCCCGCGCCTACGAGATCAGCTACGGAACAAGCTATCAACAACACACACACACACACACACACACACACACACACACAGAAAAGAAAAGTAATCTTGGAGGATGGTATAGCTGCATGTAGCACCTATTCCGGCGGTAGGCGTGGAAACAGAATGACGGTCAAAAGTGGAAAGGGTGTGAGTGAGAGTGGGAAAGGCGGGAAAGACGTAGGCTAGTTGTAGTAGCGCATTTAGTGGTGGGTGTGTGTGTGTGTGTGTGCACAAGGATGGTGTATCTGTACGCACGGTCGAAAATGGAGTCCGTCGAAAAATTGGTTTAAAGCTGTTTAAGCAAGATGGCCTTATCACAGGGAATCTCCAAAATACACTCAGCATTGAATGAAAACTTAACACTTACAATACAACTCCTAGTTTTAGCTTAGAGTTTAGTATTTGTATTTACTACTCATACTTCAACACCTGACTGCACTTGCATTGCCATTAGAGCAATGTCGTTGTGCTCGTTGTGTTTGCCTGCCAATCCTGTGAGTTTTTTGGGATTGGTTCTTTCTCTATAAAAAATCCATGCTGGAAAAAAGACTTTTCATTGTCCTGGATGCCATTATGCCTCGCCTATCAGAGAACGACCGACATCGAGCTCTGGGTCTGTTGGAGGGTGGACTGTCGATTCGACAGGTGGCCCGTAGAATGGGTTGTTCTCCACCCACTATAATGAACTTGAGACTCCGGTTCAACGAAACCCAGTCTGTGAGGGATAGAGCACGTCCTGGACGTGAAAGAGTGACGACTGAGGCCGACGACCGTTACATTGTGATGCAGCACCTGCGGGACGGGTTCCAGACGGCTGCAGAGACTCCAGGCAGGCGCCAACCACGCATCAGTACCAGTCCCGTACGTCGGCGCCTGCATTCTGCCAACTTAGCAGCCAGAAGATCCAAAATTGGACCTGTCCTGACCAATGAAAGTCGCCAGAATCGTGTGGAATGGGCTCGGCGCCACCTACCCTGGACTCAGGCACGCTGGCGTGGAGTCCTCTTCTCTGATGAGTCCAGATTTCTGTCAGTACAGGAGCGACGGACGTCAGCGGGGTGTGGCGCCGCCCTGGGGGAGAGGTATGCGCAGTGCTGCGTGCGTCAGCACGATCGATGGGGTGGTGCGGGTGTTATGGTGTGAGCTGGCATCTCTGCCAACCATAAAACCCCACTGGTCATCATTAATGGTAGCCTCACTGCCAGGTGTTACAGTGACGAGGTGCTGGAGACAACGTGTGTGCCGTTCATCAGCAATCATCCTGAGATCAGCGTTCTGCAGCAGGATAACGCCCGCCCGCATGCTGCACGTGTCACCACAGCGTACCTCGAGCAACAGAACATCGATGTGCTGGACTGGCCGCCATACTCGCCGGATCTCTCACCCATTGAGCACCTCTGGGACCAGCTGGGACAACGTGTCTCTCGACGTGTGCCTCCGCCCAGGAATCGCCAGGAACTGGTGTTGCAACTGTGTTGCACCAGGAATGGGCAGACATACCCCAGGACAATGTTGGATGCCTTATACGGTCAACACGTTGTGTGGCCTGTCTTGATGCTAATGGCGGTAACACAAGATATTGAAATGTCAGGAATTTGGAAATTGGGTATGTCATTGTTAAATGTCAATAGAATTATGAAATTGTGGACTTTTTGTTGATTTCTTTCAAAACTCATCAGAAGAATATCCATACTAACCGAATATAAAAGTTCAAGTACCTACATCAAAAAATTCCGACCACACATAAAAAATTACCAGTGTTAAGTTTTCATTGATGCTGAGTTTACATTTCCTGCTTCAAGGCGATCTCTTTTCTGACGTCTCCGCTTTTCCGCGGAAACGGATCGAAGAAGAAATTGATCGCCACTGAGCACGCACACGCGCACACACACACACACACCGTACACCACACACCATACGCCACACACCATACACCACACACCATACACCACACACCATACACCATACACCGAGGCCTATAACCCTCTGAGACTGTCACTGTGGGGCTATAACAATACTCTAACACCTGATCTAACACCACAAATGAATTACAAGTGACCCAGGGTAGGACTGGGGGGGGGGGTGACAACAATAGAGAGATGGATGGCTTCTTGTGACAAAAAAAAGAACTAAGGAGAAAGTCGGGGTTGGGGGTGTTGAGGGGGGGGTGGATTTGTGGCCTATCCCAGCGCCGAGGCCTATACTCCATCCCCCCTCTAAATACTCTTAACAGACTGGGCAAACAAGCGGGCCCTCCTGACAAATTGTCAATCAGGGACCCCCCCGCCCCCAGCCCTCCCCGGCCCCCCTCCCCCCCATGGCTGCCTGTGTGTTGTGATAGGAACCGGTGACAGACGAATGGCTGGCAGGGCAGCGCAGAGAGAAAGCCTCTAATGTTTCACGGCGGCCCGCGCGCGAGAGAGACGCCGGATGACTGACGCGCTTGGCTCGCTGACGGCTCCAAAGAAAGACAGGAATCTCCCACAATGCACTCTGGTCAGATTGGGGAGAGCGAGAGAGAGCGAGTGAGAGAGAGAGAGAGAGAGAGGGGGGAGACAGAGATGGAGAGTGTGTGGATGCGTACGACATCCTGCAGCGGATGTGACGCGCTAATCAATGCAAGCGATGACCTACATAGAGAGAGAGAGAGAGAGAGAGAGAGAGAGAGCGGCAGGCCCTGCACTGCTGACTGAATGGTGCTGCAGCAATGTCTCACATAACTGGGTCTCTGTCTCTGTCTCTCAATATGCTTTTTGTTTACTCACGCAACACGAAAGATCTCCTGCCGTACACAGATAGATCGCTCTTCTGTGTCTCTTCAAAGAGAGAGAGAGAGAGAGAGAGAGAGAGAGAGAGAGAGAGAGAGAGAGAGAGAGAGAGAGAGAAAGAGAGAGAGAATGAAACAGAGATAGGAGCAAGAGTGTGTGTGTGTGTGTGTGTGTGTGGGTGGTGGTTGGGTGGTGGGGTTGATGGGGCTGGGGTTGGGGTTGGGGTTGGGGTTGGGGTTGGGGCTGGGGCACGCATGACATATATACACGGTACATATACACACACAAACACACAAGTAACAACAGCCAGCAGGGAGCACAAGACACAGTCTGCTGACACCCCCCCCCACCACCACCACCGCCTACCCCCCTCACCGCCCACCCCAACATGGCCGTCAGCTTGGAGTACACAGGCGACATTCTGCTCACTCGTTGTAAACAACAGCATGCTCTCACGCCCGCGCCTACGAGATCAGCTACGGAACAAGCTATCAACAACACACACACACACACACACACACACACACACACAGAAAAGAAAAGTAATCTTGGAGGATGGTATAGCTGCATGTAGCACCTATTCCGGCGGTAGGCGTGGAAACAGAATGACGGTCAAAAGTGGAAAAGGGTGTGAGTGAGAGTGGGAAAGGCGGGAAAGACGTAGGCTAGTTGTAGTAGCGCATTTAGTGTGGGGTGTGTGTGTGTGTGTGTGCACAAGGATGGTGTATCTGTACGCACGTCGAAAATGGAGTCCGTCGAAAAATGGTTTAAGCTGTTTAAGCAAGATGGCCTTATCACAGGGAATCTCCAAAATACACTCAGCATCAATGAAAACTTAACACTTACAATACCACTCTAGTTTTAGCTTAGAGTTTAGTATTTGTATTTACTACTCATACTTCACACCTGACTGCACTTGCATTGCCATTAGAGCAATGTCGTTGTGCTCGTTGTGTTTGCTGCCAATCCTGTGAGTTTTTGGGATTGGTTCTTCTCTATAAAAATCCATGCTGAAAAAAAGACTTTTCATTGTCCTGGATGCCATTATGCCTCGCCTATCAGAGAACGACCGACATCGAGCTCTGGGTCTGTTGGAGGGTGGACTGTCGATTCGACAGGTGGCCCATAGAATGGGTTGTTCTCCACCCACTATAATGAACTTGAGACTCCGGTTCAACGAAACCCAGTCTGTGAGGGATAGAGCACGTCCTGGACGTGAAAGAGTGACGACTGAGGCCGACGACCGTTACATTGTGATGCAGCACCTGCGGGACGGGTTCCAGACGGCTGCAGAGACTCCAGGCAGGCGCCAACCACGCATCAGTACCAGTCCCGTACGTCGGCGCCTGCATTCTGCCACTTAGCCAGCCAGAAGATCCAAAATTGGACCGTGTCCCTGACCATGAAAGTCCGCCAGAAATCGTGTGGCAATGGGCTTCGCGCCACCTACCCTGGACTCAGGCACGCTGGGTGGAGTCCTCTTCTCTGATGTAGTCCAGATTCTGTCAGTACAGAGCGACGGACGTCAGCAGGGTGTGGCGCCGCCCTTGGGGGAGAGGTATGCGCAGTGCTGCGTGCGTCAGCACGATCGATGGGGTGGTGCGGGTGTTATGGTGTGAGCTGGCATCTCTGCCAACCATAAAACCCCACTGGTCATCATTAATGGTAGCCTCACTGCCAGGTGTTACAGTGACGAGGTGCTGGAGACAACGTGTGTGCCGTTCATCAGCAATCATCCTGAGATCAGCGTTCTGCAGCAGGATAACGCCCGCCCGCATGCTGCACGTGTCACCACAGCGTACCTCGAGCAACAGAACATCGATGTGCTGGACTGGCCGCCATACTCGCCGGATCTCTCACCCATTGAGCACCTCTGGGACCAGCTGGGACAACGTGTCTCTCGACGTGTGCCTCCGCCCAGGAATCGCCAGGAACTGGTGTTGCAACTGTGTTGCACCAGGAATGGGCAGACATACCCCAGGACAATGTTGGATGCCTTATACGGTCAACACGTTGTGTGGCCTGTCTTGATGCTAATGGCGGTAACACAAGATATTGAAATGTCAGGAATTTGGAAATTGGGTATGTCATTGTTAAATGGCATCAATAGAATTATGAAATTGTGGACTTTTTGTTGATTTCTTTCAAAACTCATCAGAAGAATATCCATACTAACTGAATATAAAAGTTCAAGTACCTACATCAAAAAATTCCGACCACACATAAAAAATTACCAGTGTTAAGTTTTCATTGATGCTGAGTTTACATTTCCTGCTTCAAGGCGATCTCTTTTCTGACGTCTCCGCTTTTCCGCGGAAACGGATCGAAGAAGAAATTGATCGCCACTGAGCACGCACACGCGCACACACACACACACACCGTACACCACACACCATACGCCACACACCATACACCACACACCATACACCACACACCATACACCATACACCGAGGCCGGTTGTATTTTTAGCTCATGGTATGAGAAGTGCTCATGTTGTCACGCGTGACATTTTGGGGTCGAATAAAACAACCATGGCTCAGTGGTCTATAAAGCCTTCCTCTTCCTTCCTGTCACCACCTCCTCTTCGTCCTCCTCGTCAGACAGACCTTACACTATTATCGCCGGGCGCAATGTAAAATGCTCCAATGTGCCTGTTAAAACATGAAACCCCGGATCCTTCTGCACGGACACAGTGCAGCTGTTTCAGATGCATGTGCCATCTCCAAAAACGGTGGGATATATATATCTATACATTGTTTTTTGTTTACCAAATGTTCTATATTTGTGATTTGTAAATTAATGGATTCACATATATGTATGTATATTCAGCATTTTTCCATCATTAAGAACAAAATTGAATTTCAAATGAATTCATTTAGAATTTTGTACATTTGTAATTTGGGCAAATCTGTACACCTGACTGAATCCAGTGCACTAAACCGATTCCCACAGGCTGATCCTGTCCCACCTGTCTCCAATTGTTTAAAGTTTTGCCCGTGATTTATCTTACAAAGTCCAAGCTGCGGACGCTGCTGTGCCCAGCATGCACGCACTAAAAACAGGCCCCAAAGCAGGCAGCTCGGTACTTAAGCCAGAACCCCAAGATGCCTCTCCTGCTGCTAGCCACACTAAAGCACAAAACCCTGTGTGCTGCTACCGCTGCAGCTCCTGCAGGAACACAGTGAAAGAAGACATTATAGTTGACCTTGCGGGGGCAGGGGGGGGGGGGGGGGTGGGGGGGGCTGCCGCAGCGGGGAGCCAGCTGCTCTGCGGGTCGCTGGAGGGGCCCTAGCTCTGGTGTGCAGCCGCCGGCATGGCTGCTTCTTGTGGTGTGGAGTGAAGCCTCCCGTGACAAAAACCTGCGGCACCGACCCGCCGCCAATGAATGCATCCTTTGTGCGGACGGCAAAACCACCTTCCCAATTGGGCTGTTATCTTCAAACGTCGCCCGCCAACCTTTTTATATTACATTTTTCTTTTTTCTTTTTTTTAATAATCGTGTTATCATGTGTTTTCACTTTTTTGTGCACTTCAGAAATGAACGATCGGGGGCCAGGGCGGGGAGGGGGGTGGTTTGGGGGGGATCGGGGGGTCGGTGGGGTATGGTAGCGATGCTGCAATTACAGTTTCAAATAAAGACAAAGTTAAGCTGTCATCGGAACATGTGTGGAGCGAGACGCAAGACGCTATCACACATCTGCTGCACAGCGCCGCCGCGGCAGGCAGTGCTACGGGGGTGCGGGGACTCAGGTGTAAGGGATTTGCGGTCATGTCTGAAACAAACGCCGTGGCATAGGCTACAAAGCGATAATGATTATGCATTGGAACTAAATTGTTGCTTGCCACCCCCCCGGAGAGGTTAACACAGCAACGGGGGGCTACTGTCGTCGTGTAGCGTTTCTGATCAAAGACGCGATTATATATGCACCGATACGCGGGGACAAAGGGTCAAACACCGGCTGTGACCCGCTAAATAAACGTATGTTCAGAAAGACGCTACGACCACTGCTTCTACAAGGAGAAGTCAGAGTGTTTTCTATCCAAGAGAGAAAGACAGGAAAAAGGAAAGAAAGAGAGAGACAGAGAGACAGAGAGAGACAGACAGACAGACAGAGAGACAGAGAGAAACAGACAGAGACAGACAGAGGAGACAGACAGAGAGACAGACAGAGACAGAGAGATATAAGAGAAAGAGAGAGACACACACAGAGGAGACAGAGAGAGACACACACAGAGGAGACAGAGAGAGACAGACAGAGGAGACATAAAGAGACACACACAGAGGAGACAGAGAGAGAGACAGAGAGGAGACAGAGAGAGACACACACAGAGACAGAGAGAGACACACACAGAGGAGACAGAGAGACACACACAGAGGAGACAGAGAGAGACACACACAGAGGAGACAGAGAGAGAGACAGACAGAGAGGGAAAGAAAGACAGACAGATAGAGACAGAAATAAATGGTCTTCTGGTGTTGGCAGGCCTGTTCTAGGACTCTTGACACTTCTCCATTAGAGAGCTCCTGCTCTCAACACAGCACAACACACATACACACACACACACACACACACACACACACACACACACGACACACACACACACACACACACACACACACACACACACACACACACACACACACACACACACTCAAACAAAGATGCAGCCCATCGGGTCCATCGACACATCAGTGTGTGTGTATGTGTGTGTGTGTGTGTGTGCGTGTGTGTGTGTCTGCATGCGCGTGCACATCTTTTTCTCTCAGCACTCGTCAACACTTGTTGCTGCCAAGAGGAGGTAACCTAGGAAACAGGTGATGATGGATTGGGCCTGGCTCTGCGAGGCCTTCAATGGGCTCTCTTTATTCACGTTTATGTATTATTTTCTTCTCTGTCTTCCATGACCCGTCGGACGCTCACCTGTGCCGGTTACATCATCCGGGTGTCCTTCCCTCGTCGGCTCGCCCCTAATCTCCTTTCATATCCACAACGGGATCCATTTCATGTGGCTTTCACTATCTGACCATCTCTCACCCGTTTCTCCTTTCTGTCTCTTTCTCTCTTTCTCTCTTGCCTCTCTCTCTCTCTCTCTCTCTCTCTCTCTCTCTCTCTCTCTCTCTTTCTCTATCTGCTGGTTTCTCTATCCCATAATCCTCATCGTCTTCACCCCATGATTGTTTTCTTGCCCTGTCTGAATGTCTAAAAGTCTCTTTCTTTCTTTCTCTCTGTCTGTCTGTCTTTCTTTCCCTCTTCTAGCCTGTTGTTCATATGAGAGTCGATTTGAACACAGGTCACCAAACACAAACCTTTTAGTAATAGTGGAACTATTCAAGCTTAAAGTGACTAAGATGGAAGTAACCAGTTCATAGACGCTCAGGGATGTGTTGTTTTGTGTCTGTTGCTGAGATGGTGAGTTTACATACAGAAATAAATGGTCTTCTGGTGTTGGCAGGCCTGTTCTAGGACTCTTGACACTTCTCCATTAGAGAGCTCCTGCTCTCAACACAGCACAACACACACACACACACACACACACACACACACACACACACACACACACACACACACACACACACACACACACACACACACACACACACACACACACACACACACACACACACACACTCAAACAAAGATGCAGCCCATCGGGTCCATCGACACATCAGTGTGTGTGTATGTGTGTGTGTGTGTGTGTGCGTGTGTGTGTGCGTGTGCGTGTGTGTGTGTCTGCATGCGCGTGCACATCTTTTTCTCTCAGCACTCGTCAACACTTGTTGCTGCCAAGAGGAGGTAACCTAGGAAACAGGTGATGATGGATTGGGCCTGGCTCTGCGAGGCCTTCAATGGGCTCTCTTTATTCACGTTTATGTATTATTTTCTTCTCTGTCTTCCATGACCCGTCGGACGCTCACCTGTGCCGGTTACATCATCCGGGTGTCCTTCCCTCGTCGGCTCGCCCCTAATCTCCTTTCATATCCACAACGGGATCCATTTCATGTGGCTTTCACTATCTGACCATCGACTCTCATATGAACAACAGGCTAGAAGTGGGATTAGGGATGAATCCTAAAATATCCCCGTCCCAAACGTTGGTGTAGAGGGGAAATGGAAAGAGTAATCACCTTAAGCAACCAACCCAAAAAGTCACCATTTGGAGCTTGTGACTTGAGACGACATAATGTCAAAAATCTATTTGTTTAAATACTTGAATACAAAACATAACATTTTGTAATCAAATGAATCGAGCCATTTGGAAACTAGCAGGGAATATAGGCCTATCGATCCTATCGATACAACATAGCAAGATTTTTTTTCGTTCTATAATTGTATTTATTATTTATATTATTTGTACTTAATATTTGTATTATTTTCATTGTGTATTGTTAAACATCTTGTATTGCAATTTTGCACAAAAGGCTTGGATTTGATTAGATTTTTGTACTATTTTACATAATACTACATAATACAACACCAACATAGCATACCATCCAGCAAAAGAAACCCTTTAACTCAACGAGTTGACGAAAACTCTGTAACTGAGTAGTTTGAAGCTGTTGTTTAGAACGTTGGCTACGGATGCATTCGTGTGCTGGTGCTGGCGGTGACTCATTTTGTTCAGACGTCCTGACAG
Organism: Coryphaenoides rupestris; assembly: GCA_002895965.2. NCBI lineage: Eukaryota > Metazoa > Chordata > Actinopteri > Gadiformes > Macrouridae > Coryphaenoides > Coryphaenoides rupestris. The sequence continues at coordinate 184,159 of PIJE02000672.1, read as the reverse complement.
CAACATATCCCGTACCCTATTCATTTACTCCTGTCATGTAACACTTACGCTGTTTTGGAAACTGATTATGTACCACTCGAGAAGAGCAAGATGTGACTCGATTACAGGAGGGGAAAAACAAATACAAATTAACCAGTAGAAAAGAGGGACTTCTTTTAGAAAAGAGGGATTTCTTGACCTTATAGTTATAGTATAGTATAGTAATTAAGTATATTGTAGGGTTGAAAGATATGATATTTGACTGATATTGTGATTGCGATATGTTTCACTATCAGTGGGAATTATTATTTTTGCATCACAATTTTCATTTTCACTGAAAAAGCAGTGAAATGATGTGACATTTGATGGGTCTGCAGAATGAACATGTTTTCTTACACATATAGGAATTTTCTTATGGCGATAAGAAAATCTTCAGTACTAAAGTCCATTGTTTGTAACAGTGTTATAAATGCACATTGACACATTTTACCCTTATCAAAAATGTTTAGCTAAATGCATTTAGAATATTGCATTTTCAATAATATTACAATTAATAATATAGTAATAACACCAATAGTATAACCTATGCACGGCTGTAAAAGAAAATGCACTTAATAAAACGTCATAAAACGTCATAAAACGTCATAAAACGTCATAAAACGTACGACTCATCAAATAAACGTGTCATTGGTAAGCAGTTTACAAGATAAACAGTAGCTGCGTCACAGAAGCGGCTGAAAAAACCCTGAACTCGACGACAGACCTTACAGGCAACGCATACACATGCATTGCCAGTACGCCACTCCGAGTATCCACTATCCCCCATTAGCATTCATGCTCACTCTGTGACTTTTAATCCCCCACTGAGCAGTACAGCGCCAGCTCCCGCTACCTTTACTACACTCACTTTGACACTCTGTCTCCTTGGCAACGGCGGCGGCGGCCCTGTCGAGGGCCTTGTGCCTCACGCCGTACAGGTGGGCAAACAAACACAAAAACAAGCAAGGGCTGCGCTCACGTGCTAGCAACAGCCATTGATTTGAGGTAACCAATTGGTACTCCTGCTGCTTAATGCGGTCGCTGTTGTTTAGGAGTTTTTTTTTACACTTTGCAGGAACATGCAAAATATGACCAAACTACGTGATCACCAGGCAGTGTTTTTATAAATAGCTCCAAGTCAGATCATTCTCTCACATGCTGCGTTCTCACGGGAGACAAGAAGGTCGTTAATGGGCCTTTGAAACTGAGGCCCAAAAAAAACGTTTGAACCAGTCGGCAGTAGGAGGAAAAAAGAGAAGAGAAAGAAGAAGGGACGCATCTTCACAATCAGCACCACTGTTCAGGGGACAGGAGCTCTCCAGATAGCTGAGGTCCTCCTACTGCCGACTGGTTCAAACGTTTTTTTTGGGCCTCAGTTTCAAAGGCCCATTAACGACCTTCTTGTCTCCCGTGAGAACGCAGCATGTGAGAGAATGATCTGACTTGGAGCTATTTATAAAAACACTGCCTGGTGATCACGTAGTTTGGTCATATTTTGCATGTTCCTGCAAAGTGTAAAAAAAAACTCCTAAACAACAGCGACCGCATTAAGCAGCAGGAGTACCAATTGGTTACCTCAAATCAATGGCTGTTGCTAGCACGTGAGCGCAGCCCTTGCTTGTTTTTGTGTTTGTTTGCCCACCTGTACGGCGTGAGGCACAAGGCCCTCGACAGGGCCGCCGCCGCCGTTGCCAAGGAGACAGAGTGTCAAAGTGAGTGTAGTAAAGGTAGCGGGAGCTGGCGCTGTACTGCTCAGTGGGGGATTAAAAGTCACAGAGTGAGCATGGCTACGGATGCATTCGTGTGCTGGTGCTGGCGGTGACTCATTTTGTTCAGAAGTCCTGACAGCAACATATCCCGTACCCTATTCATTTACTCCTGTCATGTAACACTTACGCTGTTTTGGAAACTGATTATGTACCACTCGAGAAGAGCAAGATGTGACTCGATTACAGGAGGGGAAAAACAAATAAAATTAACCAGTAGAAAAGAGGGACTTCTTTTAGAAAAGAGGGATTTCTTGACCTTATAGTTATAGTATAGTATAGTAATTAAGTATATTGTAGGGTTGAAAGATATGATATTTGACTGATATTGTGATTGCGATATGTTTCACTATCAGTGGGAATTATTATTTTTGCATCACAATTTTCATTTTCACTGAAAAAGCAGTGAAATGATGTGACATTTGATGGGTCTGCAGAATGAACATGTTTTCTTTCACATATAGGAATTTTCTTATGGCGATAAGAAAATCTTCAGTACTAAAGTCCATTGTTTGTAACAGTGTTATAAATGCACATTGACACATTTTACCCTTATCCAAAATGTTTAGCTAAATGCATTTAGAATATTGCATTTTCAATAATATTACAATTAATAATATAGTAATAACACCAATAGTATAACCTATGCACGGCTGTAAAAGAAAATACACTTAATAAAACGTCATAAAACGTCATAAAACGTCATAAAACGTACGACTCATCAAATAAATGTGTCATTGGTAAGCAGTTTACAAGATAAACAGTAGCTGCGTCACAGAAGCGGCTGAAAAAACCCTGAACTCGACGACAGACCTTACAGGCAACGCATACACATGCATTGCCAGTACGCCACTCCGAGTAGTCCACTGTCCCTCATTAGCATTCATGCTCGACTCTGTGACTTTTAATCCCCCACTGAGCAGCACAGCGCCAGCTCCCGCTACCTTTACTACACTCACTTTGACACTCTGTCTCCTTGGCAACGGCGGCGGCGGCCCTGTCGAGGGCCTTGTGCCTCACGCCGTACAGGTGGGCAAACAAAACACAAAAACAAGCAAGGGCTGCGCTCACGTGCTAGCAACAGCCATTGATTTGAGGTAACCAATTGGTACTCCTGCTGCTTAATGCGGTCGGTGTTGTTTAGGAGGTTTTTTTTACACTTTGCAGGAACATGCAAAATATGACCAAACTACGTGATCACCAGGCAGTGTTTTTATAAATAGCTCCAAGTCAGATCATTCTCTCACATGCTGCGTTCTCACGGGAGACAAGAAGGTCGTTAATGGGCCTTTGAAACTGAGGCCCAAAAAAAACGTTTGAACCAGTCGGCAGTAGGAGGAAAAAAGAGAAGAGAAAGAAGAAGGGACGCATCTTCACAATCAGCACCACTGTTCAGGGGACAGGAGCTCTCCAGATAGCCGAGGTCTCCCCGTAGGCTCGCCTCAACACAGAACACACACACACACACACACACACAAGCCCCTGTTAATGACCTACTACAGTGGTTTAGGGGAGGACGGGGGCTGGGTGGGGGGGGGGGAATCCCATGACCCGTTCATGAGGGACCTGAAAAGCTGACGGTAGTCCTGACACAGGCTCAAAGACGGTTCAGATTTTCTAGCCAGCTAACTAGTGCTAACTTTGTAACAGTACGACTAACTAATGAATGGCACCCATAGACTAAACGACTAGGAGGCGATTAATGTCAATGCAATGTTCAAATACATTTTTAATGCTCCCTGTGCCAAACATTAAGAGGCCGTGTGCCAGGCTAGCAAACAGGCATCCCAGCATAAGAGTTGTTCTCAGATGATCAGGACAACCAGTGTCTGTATACCTAGTCCTGCTAGTCCAACATATCATCAAATCAGTTCCCATCAACGGTAACAGATATGCTAGAAATTGCCATCATGTTGAACTGAATGGCGAATGAACAATGGTCAATATTGTGATGCTTTTAATGTGGAACACAGCTGCATATTTCATGTGGCTACTTCCATCAATCTTTTTGTCAACATGAGAGATGACTAGAAAACCGATCCCTGATTACATTTGTTTTTGCATGAGACTCATTTTAATAGGTGGGACACTGCTAGTGTCGTGCCTGGTCAGTATTGAATGCTGTATAACATAATTATAGATCCATTACATTACGCTGTCCCAAGTGTGATGGATATGAGGCAAGGTATGATTTGTATCAACCTGCCAATACAAGCTAGCAGGAGGCTTTGGAGATTGTGAGACATATCTTAAAATCTAACCCTGTAAACTCGGCCACTGGCCACACAAACAATGAATGAATACAATCAAGTGTATAGCAGTTGAATTACTGGCTTTTTTTAACAGGAAAAAGTATTTGTGATAGTCCTCACTAGTTGTCACTCACTGACAACTTAACTTAATTCCTGTGTCTTTATGGTGGTTATCTTTTACTGTGTCTATATTCTGTGTGGTTCCAGGCCTTGACAACTATGGAAACCAATTATTGGATATCAGAACCAAACAAGCATGCGATGTGCGTCAATTCATACCGATTCATCACGTCATAAATAATACCACTAATTCATCATTCACAATTACGATCATAGATTCCACAAATAAAATACCACAAACACTAGCATCCAATAGTTCAAAGAAAGAGCTCCACTGTGCAAGTGGTTCACACCGGGAGCATCATGACGAACGCCAGAAGCCTTACATAACCCCTTCACATCTGCAGTCCGCAGTAGAATTCTCACAAGTAGCTCAAAGATTCGGACCTCAAACGGCATCAGTCAGTAGCAGCAGCAGCCGGCACAACACTGCGTCAAATGCCTTCCCTTCAAACGCTGCAATGCTTTGAGAATAACCACACACACGCACACACACGCACAAATGTGAAACTCCAAACGCCAAACAGATGGGAAACCAGTCGGAAGTCAAGAAGAAGAACAAGACACTGCGTTGTGTTGTGTTGTGTCTGTCACACTGACCTTCTCCAGCTTTTCAAAGTGATCCCGCAGGAACTTCATAGGACGCTCGGGCTTGGCGATGCACAGGTTCACAATGCACTCTTTGAGGATCTGCTGGATGTTGTGCTTCTGCACAAAGACCTCGCAGCCCTTCAAGCTCTCGTCTTCTTCCAAGTTGGAGGAGGTGGCCATCTTATCTTTTATCTCTGCGGGGGGAGGTGGGGTGGGGGGGGTTGGGAGGGGGGGGGGCGGTTGGGAGGGAATAGAGCATATAATGGTGAATGGAAAAGTGTAGATTAAAAAAACGGGAGGGGACAGGAGGGGGAAAGAGAAAGAGAGAGAAGGTGGGAGGAGCCAATAGAGGAGAGTACAATGCAGTAAAGCAAGGGATGTAATGAAATGACACATGACAGTAAGTGTGGCCCTTGTGGTGTATTTTTTACATGGTGGCAATATGGTTCAAATGTGTAACCCGTGGAACTCATCCTATTAAAAACACACACATGTACAAGTACAAGTAGGCGTGCCGATGTCTTTTCCCCTGCACGGTGGACAGACAACATGCAACAACAGTGATTATGCTGTGATACAGCAGAAGCTATGTAATGGGTTTGCATGCAAAGGTTCTAAATGGCCACTGATGTCATTTGTTGTGGCTTCTGAACACTGGCTGGTGTGTACGAGGTGCCCATCAGCGCATCACGGTGCTGCCTGTCACTGACTGACACACACACACACACACACACACACACACTTGCACTTCCTGGAATGACAACATCCTGATAAAGATGTCATAGCCTATGAGCTTGCTGTACCAGGAATATATATATAATAATAATAATAATAATAATAATAATAATCCAACTCCGAAAGGGTTGAATAGGGATGGATATGTCATGACTATGCACTGTAAACGCATCCCTCCCATCACACTACACTACACTATACGCACCTGCTCTGCTGCGTGCGACGCTGGGAGCTAAGCTAATACTAGCGAGCGTTTGGGTTTTATATTGGGTGAGCTACTGGTTTATATTGGGTGGCAGGAACGATATATAAACCAGTAGCTCTCTCCTTAGCTCTGCCCCCTAAAACGTTATGAGGCGTCATGTTGCCCGCGGGCTGCTTACCGTGTGTTTCAGAGGACGCGCTCAGCTCAGCCCCAGCCTGGTGGTGATGAGGATGGTGGTGGTGAGGATGAGGATGAGGATGGCTCTGCGTCCACGTGACGTCACGGTCCACGTGACGTCACTCTCATCCCGCTATTAGAGACCGCGAAGAATTGTTCAATTTTTGCAATTCTATGCTATTTTATTTGTGTAGCCCTGAATCACAATGCACAATGTCTCAAAGGGCTGGACAGGCCTGATTATTATGATTATTATTGTTATTATTATTATTATTATTATTATTATTATTATGGGCCAAAAGTGATTTATGACCAGAAGAAAAATAAGCTGCCTCCGATTCTTATGAGTTGTGTATTCATAAATCATTCTTTTTAAATAAATAAATAAATAAAAAAAAAACACAAACATTTTAGTGCCGACTGTAACATTTCTCCAATATCTGATTGTAGTCATAAACAGGTTGTTACAACTATATTACACCAAATATGTGTCCTTTTCATCTGTTATTTAGTTTTATTTTATTTATTTATTATTAGTATTTATTAGTAGCTATTGTACATGGATGTGTAGGGATGCATGAGTAATATTCATTTCACATTATTTATTGATTATACATTTATTGAGTATAGTGTGACTGCATTGCTGTTTCTGTCTTATGTGGAGCTATGTGACCAAATATGATTTATTATAAAATAATATTGCTTTAGAGATCTGAGAATACTAATCATAACAATACATATTTCGTATTTATTTATGGGTATTATATATGTTTCTATTGGTATTATTTATATTCTGGGACTAACACTTCAGCAGTTATCGTAAAGCAGGATTTGTTTGTCGCGTCGCTACTCGTCTCCATGACAACGGGGAAGCCACATGTACGCCATGGCGCTCGGAGAGGAGCACGCTGCCGCCGCCGAGGACATCTTGAGTGGACTGCTTCGCCATTTAAATGCCCTCAACGAAGACAACAAAGCCACGAGGAAGCGGGCGCTCGAAGCTATCAAGCGGGAGACCGTCGACAAGGGGCTGTGCGGCGGGCTGCTCCAGGCGGTGTTCTCCCGCCTGCTCAAGCCGCTGCTCAAGTGTGTGTCGGACCCCGCGGAGAGGTGCCGGGAGACCGCGATCCTGACGCTCGGCGAGTTCATCCGCCGCGTGCCCCGGCCGGGAGACGCGCTGGTCTACCTCGTGCCGTGTCTGACACAGCGGCTGGCGGGGAAAGAGGTGACCGAGCCGGCGGAGGAGCTGCGGCTGTCCCTCGCCGAGATGCTGTCTCTGACCGTGGACGTGTGCGGGAAGCAGCTGGCGCCCTATCTCGACGACATGATCAACATGCTGCGGGCGACCATCGTCGACCCCTTCCCGGCCGTCAAGAGGGAGAGCTGCAAATGCACTGTGAACTTTGCAAACTGTGTGCCAGGTTGGTTGGTTGGCTGGTTGTTTGTTTGTTTGTTTGTTTGTTTGTTTGTTTGTTTGTTTGTTAGGCTGTTTGTTTGCTTGGTGGACGTCTGTTTAGAAAAACGTGTTGCCATAGTTCCCGAGATGCACTTCCGTATTTGCGACAGATGCGTTCGCTTGACGGCGCGCTCTTTCCTCACTGCAACGCACCAATACAGCATCATGAACAGTATCTAGAAAATATAATCAATAAACAAATTCTGATGTTATTATATTAATGTGGCTTTATTGGTCCACATGGGGAAATTCAAAATCTACCCAGCAGTGTATTATATATAACATGTACATAAATTCAAATTGGCTTCACATTTACCAGCTGCAACATTACAATGATGAAAACATGAATGCATCAATAATTATAATCCAATAATATAATACATATAATTCTGAAATGGGCCATTCTGCATATGAGTACTTTTACTTTTGGTATATATTGATGCTAATACGTTTATATTTTTACTTAGCCGAAGTAACATTTTCATTGTCAATGCAGGACTTTTACTTTCTACGGTGTGGCATTAAAAGAACTATGTACTTCTTCCACCACTGCCTATTCTATTTGCTTGGTGAAACTGGATTTCATGTATCTGTGTGTACTTCTCTCAGAACACTTTCACATGCAGGCGGAGAGTCTGGTGCAGCCCTTAATGCAGAGCATCTCCCATCAGCACGCTAAGGTGCGGGTGTCTGTCATCGAAGCCACCGGGGCCGTCGTCCAACACGGGACGGGGAAACACGTGGACGATGTGCTGTCTCACATGGCACAGAGGCTTTTCGACAATTCTCCACAAGTACGGGTTGAAAACTCATGCCTCAGTATCAACCAATAGAAAAGCAGCATGATGTTAAAACATCCCCCAGGAGGAACTAGAGTGTGGCTGGGGAGAAGGAAGCCTGGGGGGCCCTGCTTAGCCGGCTGCCACCGCGACCCGGCCCCGGATAAGCGGACGAGAATGGATGGATGGATGGATGGATGTTAAAACAGTGTTTATATGTTATGGTTGGAATAGGAGTGTATTTGCAACCTGTGTCTAAACTCTGTCCAACATTTTCTTTCCTTTCTTTATATGGCATAGGTGAGGAAGTCTGTGACCGCAGTGGTTGGTGATTGGCTGCTGCACATGAGAGACAGATACTCCTATTTCCACAAACTCCTCCCACTTTTGCTGAGCAGTATTACTGATGAGGTCCCTGAAATAAGGTAAAAAGAAAAAACAATTCCTCTGATGAAGTTGTATTTTTTTGAAAACGGAAACGTTGCCCGGTTATTTTCTCTACATAATAATAAGGACACAGCGGTGACAAATGCATGCACGGGACCCCAGATTGTAGGCCACTATATCATGTTGTCTGGTTTCCCCAGTTAAGTTGGCTGCTAACAAGTACCATTGGGATCAGGGAATCTAAGTCAAAAGAGACTCAAAAGGTTAAATACAAAGCACAATCATTGAAATATGGGACATCAGTGAATATGTGTTCTTTATCCAATAGCGAATTACAGTGATTTGTTTTGTTTTGTTTTGTTTTGTTGATTCATGTCGTTGAGGGGTCGGAACACAAATCAGACTTTAGATTCATATCAAGACGTTCTCAAATCTGGGTGAAAGAGGTGTTTCGCTTCTTTCGCTACATATTCATTTCGACCAATCATGTTGCTGGAGGCGGGAATCTGTAAGCGTGCATAAATCACAACCTGAGCCAGCACTTGTCAACTGTAAAATAAGTGTCTGGAAACAAGGTTTCAAATCAATACCGTGTTGACTGTAGAAATACACTTAAACTTAAGACGTACTAACACTTTCGTAGAACACTTTCCTTTGATAGAATACCGAAAACAATGCGTAACTCCGCCCCTTTATGTTTTTATAAAATAGTAGGACTACTGGATCCGAGATGAGGCTTTTTGAGGTGTCAGGAGTTGACATGTACTCTGGGGTTGGGAGTCATAACACCCGAACCACTGATTTGTATTGAATGGGTTGTATGTACTGTATTGTATGTCTTGAAAAACAACAAATCATTGGTCTATCTTGGCATTGCTGCATGCGACTCACCACTGGGCAAAGAAACGTCAATTAGCCAGCAGAAATGGCTACAATTAGACATTTTTAAGAAAAATTACTCTCCAATAATGACTCTCAAATCTACAGCCTATGCAGCACCTGTTTTATGTTTGGATCGAAACATGTTTGGTGTGCCTTGTTGAACGCGTGGCTGGGTCCGCACTCTACTGTCCTGCCCTTCGCAGACTCCTGGCCTCGGAGCTCTGGAGGCAGACCGGCGAGCAGTGGGAGCGGGAAAACGAAGACGATCTCAAGGACAAGATGGATTTCCTGCTGGCACCGCCCCCCCTCTACCCAGCCGGAGGTGGGTCAGGGGTCAGCTCATCACCCATTTAAATTGAGGGAGACCTTCTCAGTAGGACGAAATGAAAAGGACATTAAATCCATGGGTCATGCATCCCGTTTAAAAAGGAGTGTGTATGCTTTGAACTACTCGTGTGCGTGTGTGTGTGTGTGTGTGTGTGTGTGTGTGTGTGTGTGTGTGTGTGTGTGTGTGTGTGTGTGTGTGTGTGTGTGTGTGTGTGTGTGTGTGTGTGTGTGTGTGTGTGTGTGTGTGTGTGTGTGTGTGTGTGTGTGTTGACCTACTTGGGTTATTTTGGCGCGCTCTCTCTCACAAAGCTTATCTCCTTGTTGTTTAATTCAGTGCTGGCATTTTCGGTAAGACACAGGAAAGCCTTAGTCTGGGGCCGTGGCTCAATTCCCGCGCTGCAATTGGCCACCGTTTTATGCCAGTAGCTCTTGCATTACACCAACCTTGCTGTGTCTTACTTTGTGTGACGCATGACTCTGAGCCTTGACGACCAATGCAATGGAACCTCAATTATCCCCCTTTGTTTGGGCCTCGCTTTACATGACAATTTAGCAGTCGCTATTAAGATACTTTGAACTGTTTTTGTTGAGAGGGACGTGATGTTAGTATAGGTCTGAGGCACGCTAGGATTTTGTATTCGCCCTGATCAAATATGAGACCACGCCCACCTTTCTGTCCACTAGCAGCGATACACCATTCACTATCTACATGTGTAATATTTTTGTTATAATGCTATTTTTTGGTTAATTATCTGTAATGACAGTTCAGCCTCACTCCGGCTGGGGCCTTCACACGAGCGGTTCTGACGTACACACACACACACACACACACACACACACACACACACATACACACACATACACACACACACACACACACACACACACACACACACACACACACACACACACACACACACACACACACACACACACACAGACCAGGCCCTAGGAAAACGCTGTGCGGACTAATGGCTGTTGAGGGACAGAGTACGTCCTGTTACCTACTTAAACCACTATTAGTACCTATTAATACCGTTTATAGTGTGGTATAGCAGTGGTGATGGACAGAGCTTAACCAGAGAGACTGATGCTCTCTCTCTCTCTCTCTCTCTCTCTCACAGTCCGTGGAACAGCCGTCCACACAAACAAACATCACACACCTCACCTGACTGTTCCACCGCCCTCTACCCTCTTCAATGATTGCGTGCGGCGGAAAAAATAGATCTTGTGGGTTTTCTCTGTCGGCGAGTCTTGTAGTTTTCCCTGAGCCGTTTAAAAGGAGTAGGAAAATCCCAAGCGTGCTACCTTTAGCTCTGTTTATTATGTTTGATGGGGCGGTTTGCTTTCCCACCACCCCTCTCTCATTTTCGGTGAACTATTGACTTCCTTAAATGCCTGTGTGTGTGAATTTGACGACCTACTCTGTAACCGTGCAACCGCTTGGAGGTAAATGCACATTGTAACTTAATTGCATTTATATAACGCTTTTATCCAAAGCGTTTTACAGTTGCCTCACATTCACCCATTCATACACCGACAGTGGTGCCACACAAGGTAACAACCAACACATCAGGAGCAGTTAGGGTTAGGTGTCTTGCTCAGGGACACCTCGACAATTCGCTAGGCATGGCCCGGGGATCAAACCTGCATCCTTCCTGTTGCCAGACCCGCCCTTACCTCCTGAGCTACTGCCGCCATTGTCTCCCTTAATTGCTATTGGCAAGCGACTCCTGAATTGTCAGATCACATTAAATCATACCTCCTACATTTTGCCCCGTCCTTCCCAATATCCTGTTTTACCTGGAAATGTGTCACATTGCGGAATCCAAAACACCACAATATGTTGCGTTTTAACGTTGTAACATGACATTCCATTACCGTTTAACCGCTATATACAACTTGAGAAGGCAGTAATAGAGAGACTGAAAGACTATTACAAGGCCTGTTGCTCTGTGAGGTGGTAGGGAGGGCCGTGTGTTTAGTGTTGCAGCAAACACTGCAAATGCATTTTATTCCTCTCAAGGTTTTTATTTGGTTTTGGTGTAAATGGGGAGTTTAGTGAAGTGTAACGTTACATACTCTCTCTCTCTCTCTCTCTCATCCAAAACTGCTGATACATAGTGGCTTTAGCGGGATATTATATTGTGGAAAGTGTGTGCGGTTGGTGGCCGGTTCAAGCAATAAACCTTTATTGTAGAAGTTGTGGACAGAGCAGGTGGTACAGAGGGAGCATGGTGTGTGTGTGTGTGTGTGTGTGTGTGTGTGTGTGTGTGTGTGTGTGTGTGTGTGTGTGTGTGTGTGTGTGTGTGTGTGTGTGTGTGTGTGTGTGTGTGTGTGTGTGTGTGTGTGTGTGTGTGCGCGCGTGACGGCTGTCTTAACCTGTGGTGCATTGATTAGCCTCGTGCAGCCTAACCCCTCAGCCCCAGACTAATCAGCCTGTCTCAGGGCCAGGTGAGGTTGCTTAAACCAGCCACCAAACACACACACACACGCACTCCACATGTATGTTATCCTGTGAATGAACCGGAGGTATTCACAGTTTTCTTTTCTCCCCGTAACGGTACAACGCACATGTAAGTAGGTGATGTGTGGCTACGAGACACAAGACGCGTAACAAGACAGATTCACAACAGGTCAAAGGTCGGCTACTGTCGACTTAACTTTTAACCTCCATTACCGTATAGGGTATCGTTTAGCCCCACTGGACTCATGTCCCCCTTGTGCAGGTGACACACTGGGGGGGGGGGGGGTGGGTGAGATAAGATCGGCACCCTGGGGGCCCCTGGGTTTGAACCTGAACATGGTGACCCACCGAGACACAATTGGAACCAAAATCAGAAGTCTGCATTATTGCTAATCTTTGTCCTCGAGCTATGCCGATGCCAGTACAAGATGACAATACGAATGAATACATGGTGGAACAAATAAATTCTCTCCGTCTGGGTGTCGGGGGGGTGGGGGGGGGGGCTTGTTTTGTCCTGTCCTGTCGTGTGTTCCTCTCTGATTTATTGCACTTTTCCCCTCGTCCCCTCTCATTAGGCCTGCTCTGCTCCTCATAGCCCAGAGAGGGAGGGAAGGAGGGAGAGTAGAGAGGGAGGGAGGGAGGGAGACAGACAGACAGAGGAGGGGAGGATTGGGGGGTGGTGGGGGTGAGGGGGGGGGGGCACGCAGGGTGTGGACCGCAGAAGGCTATTTGAGAATGTGTTCCACTTGTTGTGACAAGTCCCCCACAGAGGAAACCTGTGGCCGTAAAAAGCTGGATGGAAAAAACGCGACGGTAAAGCAGAGTGAGCAGCAGTTTGGCTCCGACTCGCGCGCCGCTAACAATTCATGAGCCCCCCCCTGCACCGGCCCCCCTCCCCTCCCCTCCCCACCTCGCCACCCCACCCTCCTTCAAAGCCTTTTGGACAGCGGCGGCGGAGGCTGCTTTGTTTTTCTTTCAAATGATTGTGATTATTATTATTCCTACTTACACGGTGGTCGGCGTGATTACGACGCGGACCATCTGTCTCGCAATCGGAGATGTGCGTTCCATTAATTTATTTAAGTAAGCAAATATGCATTTGCTGAAAATTTGACTCGCATTGAAAACAAATATATCCTAATGAAGGTCGGTTTTTTTATTATTTATTTTTCATTTTATATTAACATTTCATTGTTCGGGACATTAAAACCCCCTTCCCATCCTAGTCTTTCCCACCCTTTTTTGTCTGTCAGTCCGCCTTAAAATGGAGTTTCAAGATGGCGTGCTGGATGGACAAACGCTTCCTGTGCGCGTTGCCAAACCAGAAACGATGAGAAAAACAGTAACTCAATGACAACACAAACAATCAAAATGAAAAGAATCACGTCACCAGTGGTGGAAGAAGTACTCGGACCTTTTAGAAATACCCTGTTACAAGTAAAAGTAACATTAACTTGTAACATTAAAATAAACTAAAGTATTGAGCATCAAAAGTACCAAAGGTAAACATCCTCATAATGCAGAATGGCCCATTTCAGAATAATATTATTGGATTATAATTATTGATGCAATCAATGCTATGCAATCATTTATTTATGGATTTATATATATTTTTTTATCTGCAAATTAACTCATATTTTTAAGATGTCAGATAAATGTAGTGGAGTAAACTAGTACAATATTTGCCTCTGGGATGTGCATCACTACAGAGTAGTGATGCACATCCCATCTCTATATCAAATATCTATCACTATCTATCTCATATTTCTAATATTAGATCTCTCTCTCTCTCCCTCTCTCCCCTCTCTCTCTCTCCCCCCTCTCTCTCTCCCCTCTCTCTCTCTCTCTCTCTCCCCCCCTCCCCCCCCCTCTCTCTCTCCCTCTATAGTGGAGCGCCCGGGGCTGGGCTGCAGGGAGTTGGTGGTCCGGAACCTGGGCCGCCTGGTGCCGGCGCTGAGCCACGACGTGACTGACTGGCTGGTGCCCACGCGGGTCAAGGCCTCCCAGCTGCTGGGCGTGCTGCTGCTCCACGCCGAGGACCACTGCACCCAGCACATGCAGCCCCTGCTGGCCACCCTGTACCTGGCCTGCGGGGACAGCGAGAGGGAGGTGGTGGCCAACGTGAGTAAGGGGGGCATGCCCGAGGAGGGAGATGTGAAGGGAGTTGATGAGGCGGGTGAGGGTGAGGGGTTGTCTGGCAACAGGAAGGTTGTTGGTTCGATTCCCGGGCTCCGCCTAGCTAAGTGTCGAGGTGTCCCTGAGCAAGACACCACCTAACCCTAACTGCTCCTGACGTGTTGGTTGTTACCTTGCATGGTTGGCACCGTCGGTGGATGAATGGGTGAATGTGAGGCAACTGTAAAGTGGTTTTGATAAAAGCGATATATAAATGCAATCCATTTACATTTAGATTTTTAGCATTTAGCAGACACTTTTTTTTGTCCAAAGCGACTTTCAATAAGTGCATTTGTCCAAAGAGCGTGAAACAACAATGTATTGCTTATAGTACAGTGAGTTTTAATTAGATTCAATAGTTTTAAGCTTCATAAGTGCTAGGTTAACCCCTTGCTGGTAAACGGCAAGATAGCCAGGATAAGATGCTACACGATGCTAACCACTGTTTTTTAAAGTGCCAAACATACAAGTGGATCAATGGATACAATGGATCCAAGAGGCGATGAGATTCAGACCCTGGTTGGGGTAAGGGGGTTGGATGATGTGGAGTACCTCGGGGTTTGACTCCCGGCCCGAAAAGGCACCAGGGTTCGATTCCCCTGTGTCCACAGCCTAGCTGTAGGCAGGCATCGTAGAGCGGGGAAGCCTAACCTAGCCTCTACCTGCTCCTTAAACACATCTGAATTCTGTAAGACTCTTTGGATAAAAGCACCCGCTAAAAAACAACAATACAATGAATTTAATTAAAATGTCATTTCGGTGAGTGCTTAATTCTGGATGAAAGGAGTGAGCTGTAAACCGTGCGTTGTTAGATATGATCTGGTTTTTGTTCATGTTTTTTCACCTGCTACTCAGTCTCCGTCTTTGTCGCGTGTATTTTTCCTGTATTTTTCCACATCGATGATCGGCTTCACTAGTGCGTGTGCATATTGAGTTTTGCCGAGTGCGTATGCAAAGTGTTTACAGCTATATTAACCGGTTAATGAATGTATTAACCAGACTGTGTCAGCGACAGGTTCATGACTACACAGTGGATTTATTTCAATGTGCGATGTAAAAACACCCACTAGGTTGCTCCTCTGGCACAATGAGCGGTATTTATTTTAATCTCATTTTTATTTTGGTCTGAAAGGCAGCTGCGCGACGGGATTTCCTGCGTGTGCACCTGGTATCAAAAGCCAGGTGTGACTTCATTCTATTTGTCCGGCATCAAGGCTCGCAGGAGGCCATCAGCCTGTTGGTGAAGCAAAGCAGGTCGGCTCCGAGACACTAGCACACCTGTTAGCCGTGAGCAGGGAGTTCACAGAGCTAATCGGTCCATCAACGGTGTCTCAGTACCAGCCGGGGCCCGGTGGGGACCGTAGGCTCAAGGACTTGGGGAGGGGAGGGGAGGGGTGGGGGGGGGGGGGATGCACCTGTTCAGAGAGGAAACCTCTGCTGGGTTTTAGATCATAAATATGAATGAACCCCCTGCCCTTCTCCTGACCCCCTCCTCTCTCTCCCACGCTCTCCCCCCCCCCCCCCCACATCACTTCTTATCTTTATTTTTGTTCGTACCGCTCAGTCACTCTACCTTTCCAACCTCTGTCTGTCTATTTCGCTCTCTCTCTCTCCCTTCCTCACTGTCTGCATCTTTATTCTCCATTTCACTTGTGCTCCAACTTCCTCGCCAACTATCTCTCTCTCTCTCTCTCTCTCTCTCTCTCTCTCTCAATTCAATTTAAAGAGCTTTATTGGCATGGGAAACGTACATTTACATTGCCAAAGCGAGTGGTAAATAAAAAGTATATTTATAAAGAACTAAATATATACAGTAAAAGTAAAAAAAAAATCTAAAAAATACAAAATATAAAAATACAAAAATAAGATACAATAAAAAGGAAAAAAGAAATTAGAAGAAATTAAATATAATGTTTTTACCAAAAAAAATTAAATGAAAAGACAATAATAAAGGGGGTTGACAGGTGATTGACGATCTTTATGGAGGTTGTATTCCATTTCCTGTCACAACAGCTCACAAATCTTGCTGCTGTGTTTGCACATTCCTGTACCTCGCCCAGCAGATATGGAAGTTTTTGGTGTTTGTTAAGTTTTCTAAATTCTTTTGGGTGTTTGAGATCTGTGTGAAGTATGTATCTCTAATGTCTTGGTATAGGTGGCAGGTTGTTAGGAAGTGTAGCTCGGTTTCCACCTCCTGTTGGGTGCAGTGGGTACAGAGTGTCTTCTCTTGGTAGCCAGGTCTGCCGGTGGCGGCCTCTCTCCACGGCGAGGCTGTGCTCGCTGAGTCTGTATCTAGTCAAGGATTTCCTGAGTTTGGGATCGGTCACAGTGCTCAGGTATTCTGCTGTTGTGTATTGTCTGTTTAGGGCCAAATAGCATTCTAATTTACTCTGTTTTTTGGTTGATTCTTTCCAGTGCGTGAGGTAGTTTTCTTTTAGTTTTCTTATAATTTGGTTTATTCTAATGGGGTTTCTGTCTGGTGGCTCTGCTTGGTTTTGTGAATAGAGTCCCAGAACCAGCTGGCCGAGGGGGCATCGCTCTAGAGTCTCTCTGTGGATGAGGGCTTTGTTATGGAGCGTGTCGGGCTCACTGTCTTTTAGGTGGTTATGACATTTGAATGCCCTCTTTTGAATTTGTATTATTCGTGGGTATCGTCCTAATTCTGCTCTGCATGCATTGTTGGGTGTTTTCCGTTGGGTGCGGAGAATGGATTTGCAGAACTCTGCATCGTTTCAATTTGATGTTTGTCCCATTTAGTAAAATCTTGGTTTGCAAGTGGACCCCAGATCTCGCAACCGTAAAGGGAAATGGGTTCGATAACTGAGTCTAGTATTTTGAGCCATATTTTTATTGGGATGTCTAAGTTGATGTTTCTTTTTATATCATAAAAAGCCCTTCTTGCCTTGTCTCTCAGGTCGTTTACAACTTTGTTGAAGTTACCTGTGTTGCTAATGTTTAGGCCAAGGAAGGTATAATTCTTTGTATGCTCTAAGGGAGTTGCATCGAGAAAGAATTTATATTTGTGTTGCTGGAGGCTGGGTCTTTTTTGGAAAAGCATTATTTTTGTCTTGGTTAGATTTACTGTCAGGGCCCAGGTCTGGGAGAATTTGTGTAGTCGATCAAGGTGCTGTTGTAGTCCTTCTTTGGTTGGAGACAGCAGCACCAGATCATCTGCGAACAGGAGGTGTTTGACTTGTGTGTCTCCTAGGGAGATGCCAGGTCCCTCAGATTGTTCTAGAGATTTTGCCAATTCATTGATGTATATGTTGAAGAGGGTTGGTCTCAGGCTGCATCCCTGTCTAACCCCCGGTTTTGGGGAAAGAAGTCTGTGTTGTTTGCCAATCTTAACAGCGCATTTGTTGTTGGTGTACATTGACTTTATGATGTCATAGGTGTTTCCTCCAACACCGCTTTCCAATAGTTTGTACAGCAGACCATCGTGCCAAATAGAATCAAAAGCTTTTTTGAAGTCAACAAAACAAGAGAATAATTATTAACTTTTGTTTTTGTTTATTTGGTTGTCTATTAGGGTGCTGAGGGTGAAAATATTGGTCTGTTGTGCGATAATTCGGTAGAAAGCCAATTTGGGATTTACTTAGGACATTAGTTTCAGTGATGAAATGTAGGAGTCTGTGGTTGATGATCATACAGAGGATTTTCCAAAGGTTACTGTTAACGCAGATTCCACGGTAATTGTTGGGGTCAAATTTGTCTCCACTTTTGTGGAGCGGTGTTATCAGACCTTGGTTCCAAATATTGGGGAAGATCCCCGAGCTAAGGACAACATTAAATAGTTTTAATATAGCCAATTGGAATTTGAGGTCTAGTGAATTTTATCATCATTTCAATTTTAGGATCCCGTTGATACCAACAGCGCCTTACTTGGGTTTCCAGTGATTTTATTTTGTCTTGTAGTTCCTTTAGTGTGATTGGTGAGTCTAGTGGGTTTTGATGGTCTTTTATGATTGACTCTAAACTTTGTAATAATAATAATAATTCAAATTTAGTGAGCGCATTTCTAGAACCCAAAGCGCTGTACATAGGAGGATCAGTTAAAAACGAACAAACAAAAAAACTATAACAATTTTAACACAGGTCCTTAAATGCCAGTCTAAAGAGGTGTGTTTTGAGGAGAGCTTTGAAGGACTTGAGTGACTCTGCCTCTTTGATGGGGTCTGGGAGTGAGTTCCACAGCCGTGGAACAGCACAACTGAATGCCCTGGCTCCCATGGTTTTAAGTCTGCAGCGTGGCTGCTGCAGAGAGATGGAGCTGGAGGAGCGGAGTGTACGTGTTGGGCAGGACAGTTTGATAAGGTCAGAGAGGTCGGATGGGCCAGTGGCATGGATGGCTTGGTAGGTGTGGGTTAGAACTTTAAAGTCAATGCGTGAGCTGACAGGGAGCCAGTGTAGGCTTGAATAACACTGGAGTGATGTGCTCACGGCGGGAGGGTGTGGGTTGAGAACACGAGCAGCACAATTTTGGGACATACTGCAGCCGGTTTATGCATTTTGCAGATGCCCCCACCAGGAGGGGCATTGCAATAGTCCAGGCGGATGAAACAAAGCATTGATGAGGCGTTCAGCAGTTGTTGGGAGAGCAGAGGTCGGATCTTTGCCAGGTTCCTGAGATGGAAAAAGTGAAACCTTGGGTGATGTTCTTTAAGTGGGCATCGAGGGAGAGTTGGCTGTCCAAGAATCACCCCAAGGTTGCGGGACTCACTGGAGGGGACGGCTGTGACACCATCCATGGTGAGGCTTGAAGTGTTTGCATTCTCGATGGGTGGCCCTGGGTGCCAACCAGTAATGACCTCTGTTTTCCCACAGTTCAACTGGAGAAAATTCTGCTGCATCCAGGCCTTGATGTCAGTCAGGCAGCTTGTGAGAAGGGGGTGTGGCGGAGTTGATGGTTCACTTCGGTGGGAGACATACAGCTGAGAATCATCAGCGTAGAAGTGGAAACCGAGCCATATTTCCGGATGATATTGCCCAGAGGTAGCATATAGATGCAGAAGAGTAATGGCCCCAGAACCGATCCTTGAGGAACTCCCTGTCGTACTGTCATTATGTCAGACTTGCTTGACCCAATTGCAACAAAGTGAGTGCGGTCAGTGAGATATGATCTAAACCACTCCAAGACCAGACCTGACAGGCCAAGGAGGTTCTCCATCCGATTTAGGAGGATGTTGTGGTTGACCGTATCAAATGCTGCGCTTAGGTCCAGCAGAATGAGGATGCTGGCAGCTCCAGAGTCAGCAGAAACCAGGAGGTCATTTGTGACCCTGATCAGCGCGGTCTCGGTGCTATGCCTAGCTCTGAAACCGGACTGAAAAGAAAAAACCGCAAAAAAAAAAAACAACAAAAAAAAACACAACAAAAAAAAAAAAAAAAAAAAAAAAAAAAAAAAAAAAAAAAAAAAAAAAAAAAAAAATAAAGTGAAACCAAGATAGATGTTCAAATATTGAACATGACTGGTGCTGGACACAGCGGAGTATCAGCCAAGTGACGGCGACCGATTGGTGAGTCTAGTGGGTTTTGATGGTCTTTTATGATTGACTCTAAACTTTGTAGTTTATCTAGTACAGTGTTTTTCCTGATGCTTGGTATTATTTTCTATTGGGCCAAAGAGCTTGGAGAAGTGGTTGACCCACACATCTCCATTTTGGATTGGTAGATCCTCATGTTTTTGCTTGTTTAGAGTGTTCCAGTTTTCCCTTGTTTGTTTTTATGGATTCCTCAATAGCATGTAGCTGGTTTTTAACATGTTGATCCCTTTTTTCCTTACTGTATTTTTATATTGTTTTAATGTTTCACTATAGCCTAGACATGTGTTCTGGTTTTCTCTCTCTCTCTCTCTCTACCTCCCACGTCTCTCCCCCCCATTCTCTCTCTCCATCTCTCCTTCCTACTCGCCATCTCCTTTTTAATCATCTTTGTCATCTCCATCTCCATCTCCAGTGCCGGGAGGCGGCGAAGCTGCTGGGGTTCTTTGTCGCCCCGGAGGTGTTCCTCGAGCTGCTGCTGGGCCACGTGGAGGCCCCCTCCTCCTCCTCGCGCTGCCCCTGGACCCCGCTCATGGTGCTGGCGGCCGTCCTGGAGGGCTGCTCGGGGCCCCTCCTCGGCCCCCACCTCCAGACACTGGCCAACACCCTGGCCCGCCCCCACGTCTGTCAGGAGATTCAGCAGGTGAGGTCGGTGCCGTTGCCTGACTTAAGGCTGATACATACTCCGCAAGAACAGAGAAATGTGTTCTTGTTCTCGAGGTGGCAAGAACAAGAACAAAGTTCGTTCTGGCCTCCAGGACATTTCATACTTCACGAGAAACTCCTCAAAGGCCCCGCCCACAGCAGCAAACTTCTGCGCCGGCGGAAAGCGCATTAACCACGGCCACTTCAAATTGACCAATCACACAATAGTTCTCGGACACGACGCGAGAAAAAGGTTCGGCCCGGATGATGTGTCGAGAACAAGCTGCGAGAACTCCTGAACCAGGGCTGTGAGAACTCCTGAACCAGGGCTGTGAGAACTCCTGAACCAGGGCTGTGAGAACTCCTGAACCAGGGCTGCGAGAACAAAATGACGTCATTTTGTTCTCGCAGCCCTGGGAGCGAGAGCAAATTTCTCTGTTCTTGCGGAGTATGGATCAGCCTTTAGGCTCAGCCGGGGTCTTGTTGAACGTAGAGCTTCCTACCACGATGCCACGTAATGTGGCTTAGTTCGGGGTTCCTCCAAGGACACAGGCAGTAGTGGTGTAGAAAGTCTGGTTTATTGTAAATGTTGGTAAAATGACATGGAGCAGATGGTACATGCTAGCATGCTAGTGCTCTCCCTGAGTGTGTGTGTTGATGGCTGACTTAATCGGTGAAGCACTGATTATCTAATGCACCACAGGTGTGCAGCCACACACTCCAGACTCTAACTGGGCCAGGTGAGGCTGTAACCCCACCCCCCCAGACTCTAACTGGGCCAGGTGAGGCCAATTAAGCCAGCCACCAAACACACACACTCCCACAGTAGTTGTATTAAGGAATGCCGTAGGTATAAACAAGAAAAGGCCTTTGCCTGCCAAAAAAAAGGCTTAGGATCTGATTGGACGACACCACCTCCGAGATAGTGTCACTGCTGATGATGGGCTTGTTACTATGGAGACGCTTGAAACATTTGCAGACCGCACACTGTTCAACATACTTAATAATCAAGAGCAACTTCTGTAGTTGGTGATGCCGACCATTATTTATTACTTATTGCTTTCTTTCATTCTTCACATTTTTAAAGAAATTGTACAATTTAGATTTCCATCTTTGCAATGGCCAGAGCATAACATAGCCTCTTTCTCTTTCTGAGGCCTTATAGTAGAAGCCTTTCAGTGCGTAGGACGCCACCCTGTGAACCTCCACTGACCCCCGGGTCTCTCTACAAACACACCCACGCATGTTGGCCTTGTTTTGGTTCCTCCGTGGTGAAAAGGAATCATTGTTTCAAAATGTCTTCCTGCCTCCTTCCTCCTCTCGGTTTGCCATGATGTCTTGCCGCGCTCCAGCTGTCTCTTGTCTCCATGCCGCGTGCCGCGCTGTGCCAGTCCGTCGTCATCATCGTCTGCCATTCGCTCTGTTTACCTTGTGCTGTCTTTGTTGTTTCACATCACATGTCGTCCCCCCCGTCCCCCCTCCTCCCGTCCATTACACACATGCTGTTCGCGCCGACCACGGGGTGCTCTTAAATGCCACGGTGGGATCATTCGGTTCAGTTTCACCGTGAGAAGTGAGAACGTCGCCAAGCTGTCTTGATGAAGCCACGGTTCTGCCACATGCTGTTTCTCTCTGATGCTAAATGATAACTTTGGGTTTTTTTTGTAGACGTGGATCCGATGTTCCCCTCATTTGGGGTCTCAGTGAGTAATGCGGACGAGCATTTTTGAAGTTGCCCCAATATTGAGCGAGAATGCAGCCACTAAACGTGGGCGGCAGGAGCTCAGGAGTTAACAGCGGTTGTCTGGCAACCAGAAGGTTGCTGGTTCGATCCCCGGGCTCCGCCTAGATAAGTGTCGAGGTGGCCCTGAGCAAGACACCTAACCCTAACTGCTGGTTGGTTGTTACCTTGCATGGTTGGCACCGCTGTCGGTATATGAATGGGTGAATGTGAGGCAACTGTAAACTATAAAAGTGCTATATAAATGAAATCTATAAATGAAAATTTTCCTTTGAGACAATTGCGCCGCATCCATGTACTGTAAGTCCGCTAAAAGTGTTTGATGACCTCAGAGAAACGAAAGTATATTTCATTTTCACAGACCCTGCTATGAGTCAGAACCCCCGTGTGAAAACACCTCTTCTTTTGTACGTGTTCGCGATGACGGCATTCCTCCGCTACGACAACAACTCATTGTCCTCCAGTGGAAAGGGAGAGGGAGAGAGTCCCCAGCCAAGCCTTCCTGCTTGCTCACCCCCTGCTCTTGTCCCACATTCGCTTCCCTCTACGACATGACAAGGAGGTCGCCGTTTCTTCTCTGGCAAAGTGCTCTATTCTGATCCTCCTGCCTCCGTATCTCTGACTCAGCCATAGCCATGACTCTCTCCCTCCAGCGGGGGGGGTGGGAGCGTGGTGCTGCTGCTGCAGGAATTTCCTCCCCAGGATAATGACAGCAGAAGCCCCCTAATTTCCCCTGACCCCCGGCAGGGCTGGTCTGACCTCCGCCGGCCCACGAGACACACACACACACACACACACACACACACACACACACACACACACACACACACACACACACACACACTATACACACACACACGGCAGCGGCCTCGAACCTTTTTGTTATTGTCGTTTAGTGTCGTCTTTTTTTTTTTATATAGGCCCGACCGTGGCTCCGTCCAACTCTAACCCTGTTAACAAGTAACACCCCACCGGCCGGCTACACCCCCCCTCCCCCCTCCCCCCGGCCCCCCAGCCCTCCTCCTCCACCACCACCCACCTCCTCCTCCTCCACCAACAAAACATACACGCATGCTGTTAAAAGAAGCCCTGAGAATATCAAAGCGAAGCCGGTCAAAACCGATGATAGATGGGAATGGGAAATGAACCCTCAACCCTTCTCCTCCCCCACCCCCCCACCCAACCACCACCACCACCACCACCACCACCACCCCCCACATCAGCCAACTCTAGCAGAGGGGTCAACCAGAGACAGAGACAGAGAGAGAGACACAGAGAGAGATAGAGAGAGAGGAAGTGAAAGATGGCGGATAGTGAACAGATGGATGCAGACCTCCCTTTCCTGCCTGTCTTTCTTTCTTTCTTTCTTCTTTCTTTTTTTGTTTATTCATCATTTGGTGGTGATGTCTGTGTGGTGTGTTGTTGATGTGTTGTGACTGAAGGGACTTCAGAGACCACTCTCTCTCTCTCTCTTCTCTCTTTCTCTCTTTCAATTTCAATTCAATTCAATTTAAAGAGCTTTATTGGCATGGGAAACGTACATACAACATACAAACATACATTGCCAAAGCGAGTGGTAAATAAAAAGTATACTAATAAAGAACTATATATCTTTTTCTCTCTCTCTCTCTCTCTCTCTCTCTCTCTCTCTCTCTCTCTCTCTCTCTCTCTCTCTCTCTCTCTCTCTCTCTCTCTCTCTCTCTACTTATGTGGCTCTGTGTGTCTCACTCTCTGTGTCTATTTGGGTCTCTCTATGACTCTTTCTATCTTTCTCCTTCTCTCCGCTCTTCTGTCTCTATCTCTCTCTCCCTACCCATGTCTCTCTCTCTCGCTCTCTCGCTCGCTCGCTTGCTCGCTCTCTCTCCTCAAGCCCACTAAGGGGCTCCCCCAGACACCAGGCACCTGCAGCATTCTGGGAAAAAAAAAAGCAAGGGTTCACCATAGGTCACTGCCGCCGCCGTGCTGTAAATAACCACGAGCCGCCTCCACACAGGGGCACCTGCGCTCACACACACTACACACACACACACACACACACACACACACACACACACACACACACACACATTTGTGAACAACAGCCAAATGTGTACTCATCCTAACATCGTGATGAGGATAATGATGATGATGATCATCACGTGTTTCATCACCTCTTCTTCACGGCCTGGTCGTACTGACGAAGATGAGGAGGAGGGTGGTGGGGGGGGGTGGAGAGAGCAAGTGACAGAAAAACGATAAAACTAATGTTAGATTTTCTTTGACACGAGAACAAGTCTCCATACGGCAGGGAAATGAAAACCAATCTTCAAAGTGAGTGGGGGGGTGTGTCTGCTTGTGTGTGTGTGTGTGTGGATGATGATATACATTACCACCAGCCTCTCTTTAACCTCGCTTGCTTCTTTCATGTCCGTCTTTTTCATTGCTGTTTTTTTCTCAGAGTGAAAATAGAACAAACAGACTTTTAAGAAAACAAAATGAACAGAAGTGCCTGTTTCTCCATGAATTTGGCCGATGATGTCAGGGGGTGGGTAGTTTGTGTGTGTGTGTGTGTGTGTGTGTGAGACGAACCCCAGAGGAGGGCCCTGCGTGTTGTATGTTTCCAGGGCTGAAGCACCACCTGGCTTGTGGAGCGGGGGTCTCCCGCAAAGAGTCGGTGAACACCCCCATCCCCCTCTCACTGGCTGTAAACACACACACACACA
This sequence comes from Coryphaenoides rupestris, assembly GCA_002895965.2. NCBI lineage: Eukaryota > Metazoa > Chordata > Actinopteri > Gadiformes > Macrouridae > Coryphaenoides > Coryphaenoides rupestris. The sequence continues at coordinate 159,194 of PIJE02000672.1, read as the reverse complement.
CAAACACAGATGTGTTGGTGTTGGTTGCCCTGGTGATACAATATCTGCAGGGCTCCAATACATATACGCTACGCTTCTGAGAAAGAAAAGGTGTGTGGTGTGTGTGTGTGTGTGTGTAGCCAGTGAACATGCAAGGCAACATCAGTAAATGTCAGCGACACCCCCTCCTCCTCCCTCAATCCACAGCCCCTCCAAGCCACCCCTCTCTCTCGCCTAGGAATCCCTACCCTGTATTTCATGTGGAAGGCCTGTTGTGTGTGTGTGTACAGGTTGTGTAATTGGGGTATCCGGCGGTGGACAGACTCATACATACCGTGGTTAAACCGGGCCTGCCCGGAGCGTGCCTGGGCCAATGGAACCAGCTGTATCCCATCACGGCATCCAGGTGTCTGCCTTGTTGTTACGCCATGCCACGCTCCCGGAACCCCTGCTGTCCACCTGGGGAAACGCTGCGGAACCCCTGCTGTCCGCCTGGGGAAACCCTGCAGAACAACTGCTGTCCACCTGGGGAAATGCTGGGGAACCCCTGCTGTCCACCTGGGGAAACCCTGCAGAACCCCTGCTGTCCACCTGGGCAAACCCTGCAGAACCCCTGCTGTCCACCTGGAGAAACACTGCGGAACCCCTGCTGTCCGCCTGGGGAAACGCTGCGGAACCCCTGCTGTCTGCCTGGGGAAACCCTGCAGAACCCCTGCTGTCTGCCTGGGGAAACGCTGCGGAACCCCTGCTGTCCACCTGGAGAAACGCTGCGGAACCCCCTGCTGTCTGCCTGGGGAAACCCTGCGGAACCCCTGCTGTTCACCTGGGGAAACCCTGCGGAACCCCTGCTGTCCACCTGGGGAAACGCTGCAGAACAACTGCTGTCCACCTGGGGAAACCCTGCGGAACCCCTGCTGTCCGCCTGGGGAAACCCTGCAGAACCCCTGCTATCCGCCTGGGGAAACCCTGCAGAACCCCTGCTGTCCACCTGGAGAAACGCTGCTGACCCCCTGCTGTCTGCCTGGGGAAACCCTGCGGAACCCCTGCTGTCCACCTGGGGAAATGCTGCGGAACCCCTGCTGTCCACCTGGGGAAACGCTGCGGAACCCCTGCTGTCCGCCTGGGGAAACGCTGCGGAACCCCTGCTGTCCACCTGGGGAAACGCTGCGGAACCCCTGCTGTCCGCCTGGGGAAACCCTGCGGAACCCCTGCTGTCCACCTGGGAAAACGCTGCGGAACCCCTGCTGTCCACCTGGGCAAACGCTGCGGAACCCCTGCTGTCCGCCTGGGGAAACCCTGCGGAACCCCTGCTGTCCAGCTGGGGAAATGCTGCGGAACCCCTGCTGTCCACCTGGGGAAACGCTGCGGAACCCCTGCTGTCCGCCTGGAGAAACGCTGCGGAACCCCTGCTGTCCACCTGGGGAAACGCTGCGGAACCCCTGCTGTCCGCCTGGAGAAACGCTGCGGAACCCCTGCTGTCCACCTGGGGAAATGCTGCAGAACCCCTGCTGTCCACCTGGGGAAACGCTGCGGAACCCCTGCTGTCCGCCTGGGGAAACCCTGCGGAACCCCTGCTGTCCACCTGGGGAAACGCTGCGGAACCCCTGCTGTCCGCCTGGGGAAACGCTGCAGAACCCCTGCTGTCCGCCTGGGGAAACCCTGCGGAACCCCTGCTGTCTGCCTGGGGAAACCCTGCGGAACCCCTGCTGTCCGCTTGGGGAAACCCTGCGGAACCCCTGCTGTCCACCTGGGGAAACGCTGCGGAACCCCTGCTGTCCACCTGGGGAAACGCTGCGGAACCCCTGCTGTCCGCTTGGGGAAACCCTGCGGTACCCCTGCTGTCCACCTGGGGAAACGCTGCGGAACCCCTGCTGTCCGCGTGGGGAAACCCTGCGGAACCTCTGCTGTCCACCTTGGGAAAACCTGCAGAACCCCTGCTGTCCACCTGGGGAAACGCTGTGGAACCCCTGCTGTCTGCGTGGGGAAACCCTGCGGAACCCCTGCTGTCTGCCTGGGGAAACCCTGCAGAACCCCTGCTGTCCGCCTGGGGAAACCCTGCGGAACCCCTGCTGTCCACCTGGGGAAACGCTGCAGAACCCCTGCTGTCCACCTGGGAAACCCTGTGGCGTGTCACTGTTGTTACATCCTCCTGGGTAATGGCGACCCTGAACGCGGGGTGGGGAGGGAAGTGCTCGACGCAAAACAGGCCGTGGGGAGTCCTCGGTCTGGGCGATTTTGGGTAAACCCTTCGTTGAGTGTGAGTTCACGGAGAGCTGAGTAACGGGCCTAGTCTCCGGGGGGGCCACGCGTGTACTATAAACAAACTCTGGCTGGAAGTGTTCAGCCGCACACAATAAGCTGTTGCCCATGTATGCGTATGCCCGTCTGTGAATTACAACCCGACCAACCTCCACCCGCCGGTAACTCTGCCAACTGTTAAGATAAACAAATCGGTTCATGTTCTCAGGGGCTGGAAGTCTCTTAATCACACACACACACACACACACACACACACACACACACACACACACACACACACACACAGATATACATGCAGCCTGTTTGGTTTCAGTTGTTTCAGACCCAGCATGCCGCTGGCCTTTACATTCAGTAGGGTTTTATAAAGAGGTAGTGCCCCCCCTAGTGGACGCTGCGGAACACGCACAGAGATCTGCATTGTTGGGTTGAGTGTGTGAATATGTGTGTGTGTGCGACTGTGTGTGTGTGTGTGTCAGTTTACTCATTGAGTGTCGCACGGTTGTAAACACTCTCACTCTCACACTCTTTGGTCACACACACACGCACGCGCACACACACAAGCGTGCACACACACACTCACGCACGCACAAATGTGGTGCCGTAAGTAGGCGCACTTAAAACACAATCGCTGTGGTTCATCCCTCCCTCCTGAACTTCACACACACACAGAGGACTCCCTCTCCTCCTCCCTCCCACCGAGCCCTGTCTAGCCATCAGCCCCCCCCCCCTCCCTAATGACAGGCCGGGGGGGAGGAAAACAGGAAGAGAGGCCATGATCCCACTGATGGCATGGAAATTAGCCCCGGCCGCGGGCCTTTGTCTAAACATGAGCTCACCAGGACGCCAGGCCGCAGCGGGTGGCAGTGAAGAGAAGTGACAGCCATCTTTAAAGAAAATATTTGAAAAGGCACACACACACAGAAGCATGCACACACACACACACACACACACACACACACACACACACACACACACACACACACACACACACACACACACACACACACACACACACACACACAAGGTTAATTGGAATGGAAAAACCTCAGCTATGCCCTCTGTTATCTTGTCTGGGTCGCTTGTGTGTGTGGCTGCTTTATTGTTGGTGAGGGTGTACTAGGAAGTGGGGGCTGAGGTTAGATCAGCGTTTGACTGGTGTGTGTGTGTGTGTGTGTGCGTGCATGTGTGTGTGTGTGTGACCGCAGGAGCCGTGTATTTCTCAATGTTTCTCCGGGGAAAGTGACAGGAGGTGAACCAGAAGCCCAAATAAAAGGATGTATCGCCACAACGTCAGCGACATTGTTGCGTGTCATCGCTATCAATTTATTTCTATAACGGGAAGCTACATATCTCTACAGGTTTAAATCTAACCATGTTATCGTAGAAACGTCGTCAAGACTCATCCTCAGGGTTCAATTAAAGACCCCTCGTTATGAACGGCATGGCAACGCAACGTGGACCGTTAACTTCAAAAGGGGACCGAGGGGGCGGGTTAGCATTGTGGGGTATCCGTGGTAACCGCTCTACTCCCCCCCCCACCATACAGGTGGTGTATCTGGAGCAGTTGGTGGCGTGCGTGGACGCTCTGCTGAGCCGCTGTGAGGGGGAGTGTGTCCGCTCTGTCAGCCTGCAGCTGCTGGAGGTGCTGCTGGCCGTGCAGAGCCTGGCGACCACGGAGCCAGAGCTCAACGACAAGGTGAGGGAACGCACGCGGTAAATACACACATAGAACACACACACAGAGCACACGTGCACACACACACACACACACACACACACACACCACACACACACACACACACACACACACACAGAACACGTACACATGCACACACAGAGCACACACACATGCACACACACAGAGCACAGGCACATGCACACGTACACATGCACATAAACAGAGGACACACACACAGAGCACACCTACACATGCACACACACACACACATCCGCACCTTCACACACCGACACAAGCACATACATGTGAACACACACCTACAATAGACACTACACACACCTACACACACATATCTACACACATGCACACACACACACACATGCACACCTACACACACACATACAGCTACACACAGACACACACGCATACCTACACACACATACCTAAGATAAGATAAGATAAGATAAGATAGAACTTTATTAATCCCGAAGGAAATTCTTGTGCCAGGTTGCACAGCAATACAGTAAAACAATAGAGAAATAAACATCATCTCCTCCTTGTCTCCACTCCTGAAGGTCGCTTTCTTCCTCTTCAGTGATGCCTTTATGTCTTTAGTCACCCAGGGTTTGTTGTTGGGGAAGCAGTGCACAGTCTTAGTCGGGATCACACAGTCCGTGCAGAAATTTACAACAATAATAATGGCCTGGGTAAACTCTCTGGGCAGGTAATGTGGACGGAGACTCACTGCCAGCAGTTGGATGTCCGGGCTGCACACACAGCTTTCCCCATTCTTCTTGCCGCTTTCATTGCAACTCCTGTCCGCCCGCACCAGCTGGAAGCCAGCTAAGTCCACTACAGTGTCCGGAACATTGTCGTGCAGCCGTGTCTCCGTGAAACACATAACAGAGCCCTCCGAAACACACTCTCGCTCCTTGTGAGTGATGTTAACTCGTCCATCTTGTTCACCAGAGATCGTACGTTCCCCATGACGATGGACGGGAGATACGGTCGATATCTCCTCTTCTTTAGCCGTCTTCTCCTCCCGGCCCTGCAGCCCCGGTATCTCCTCCTCAGCTCCCCGGGGATGTCGGGTCTCCCGCCGGCCCCACCACACAGTCGGAGGTTCAGCAGCTGATCTCTGGTGTAAACAATGGAGCCCCGCGGTGTGTCCGCGTCCACCATGCCGGCCGTCGGGCACAGTAAATGGACTATAAAAATAGCGACTAAAAACAGAGGAAGAACTTGCTGAGCCATCTTGTTCGGCTGTACAAATAACTTATCTTACTAATTAAATAACAAGAATTCTAAAACAAGTAGATAAAGATAGAAAAAAATGAAGAAAAAGTACAAGATTGCTAGAAGCAACTCTGGCAGGCAGCCGCCCGAGACGGCGCCGGAAGTATTACCTACACACATAACTACACACATACACACCTACACACACACACCCACGCGCTCACACCTACACACACACACACACACACACGTGCGAACATACACACGTGAACATACGGTACATACATGCGTCCACACACACACACACACACACACACACACACACACACACACACACTCACACAGTGAGACCATCTGCAATGGGCCACATGCCTGTAATTACCTGCAAATATTTTTTGACAGGCCGACTCAGCGGCACGGTTAGCCCCCCATCCATCCCAGAATCCTCCCTCCCCCGTTTCCACGGCGACAGCAGCAACCTTCCCCCTGGGCGGCGAGAAGTTTTTATAGCCCACAATCTCCCAAGAAGAGCATCCATCTTCCATGTCTTTCTCTCTGACACAATCCTTTTTTTCTTTTCTCCCCGGTGTTTATTCTCTCTCTCTTCTTTTAATTTTTTTAAATTTATATTCTTTGGAGGCAGTTTTGGCGTTCAGGGGGCGTTGGGCTGGCGGGTTCTGCGGAACGCTAACACCGCCCCCGAGGTTCAAAGTGGCCACGGCAACGTCATAATTACCCACTTAGCCTGCGAGGCCCCAAATTGCACCTTTTGAAGCTCTGGATGGAGTCCGGAGCCCGGAGAGAGTGAGTGGGTGATAGAGATAGAGAAAAGGAGAGAGAGAGAGAGACACTCACTGCAGGTGTGTGTGTGTGTGTGTGTGTGTGTGTGTGTGTGTGTGTGTGTGTGTGTGTGTGTGTGTGTGTGTGTGTGTGTGTGTGTGTGTGTGTGTGTGTGTGTGTGTGTGTGTGTGTGTGTGTGTGTGTGTGTGTGTTTATTGTATTGCATGCCCAGTGCTATGGCGGTCGGATGTCCCGGTGCTCAGCATCTTGTGGTTAACCTCAGCTTAACAAGGGATGGAGGGGCGTGTGTGTGTGTGTGTGTGTGTGTGCGTGTGCGTGTGCGTGTGTGTGTCTGACCCTTTCCTGCCTGCCAGTCAGTCGGCCGATGACGAGGAGAAGAGCGGGAAGATGCTGGCACTGATGCCTGCCATACACACACACACATCACACTTCACAAGACGTGTGTGTGTGTGTGTGTGTCTGACTTCGAGTGACAGCAGGGAGAGAGCGAAGGACCACAGAAGAAGAACAAGGGAAGAGAGAGAGGCTGAGAAAGGCCAT
>PIJE02000672.1:145201-147701 GCA_002895965.2 Coryphaenoides rupestris | reverse complement strand
CGGGTGAACTTCAATAAAGCCCAGAGATCTTGACTCGCTGCAACCAAATACTTTTATTTAAAAAACCCAGAGCATCATTACTTATATTAGTGCCTTTCTTTTTTCTCGGCGTGTCACCACCGCCGGGGTTATTTTTCGCTCCGTTCTACAAATGAGCGTTTGGGGAGACAAAGGAAATCTCTGTCTGTCTCTCCTCCTCCTCCTCCTCCTCTCGTATCCACGGCGATCGCGGAGCCGTCCGAGAGAGAGAGACAACATTGCATTTCACCTTCAAAGAGTTTCAGGGAACAGAACCCCAACACACGTTCATATTTCCATTCGTACTTCAATCTCTCTCTCTCTCTTTCTCGCTGTATCTCTCTCTCTCTTCGATGTTTCTCTCTGTCTCTCTCTCTCTCACTCTCTTTCTCTGTCTCTCTCTCTCTCTCTCTCCCACTCTCTCTCTCTCTCTCTCTCTCTCTCTCTCTCTCTCTCTCTCCAGCCCTTGTCTCCTCTCTCTCTGTCTTGTGTTTTCTGTCCATCCACGTGAGAGAGAGTGTTGATTTACGAGTCCCTCCTCCTCCTGTGCAATCATAGCCGGGGCAGATTGTAGGGCCACACACACACACACACACGCACACGCACGCACGCCCCGCGCCGTGTCATCAAGGGGATACGATGATGGTGATGATGGTTCCCCCCCACCTCCACCAGAACGTGAGCTGCCGCGGTACCGCATGCGCTTTGTTCTGCCGGCTGAAATGACATAATGACAGCTCGGCTGTACAACAAGGCGAAGATGATGAAGACGAAGGCAAGGGGGGGGGGGCGTGGAGGGCGTGGAGGAGGAGGAGGGGAAAGGAGTTTGTGTTTTCATATCGCCTGTCTTGTTGTACACACACACACACGGGCTCAACTGGCACGCAAATAAATGCCTTTGTTTCATGTGGATTTGCGGGCTGTGATTTAAAAAAAAAATACGAAAAAAGAAAGAAAATAAGTACAAAAAAAACGAGAAGTAGAGGTAATGTTGAAACTTAAGTATAAGGAATGCACCCTGTACTCCTCCTGGGAGATGACAAGCACACACATCAAGCCCCGGCAACTCCAAAGAGATGTGCCGGCCTGTGTGTGTTGTGTGTGTGTGTGTGTCTGTGTGTTCACATGAGTGTGTGTGTGTACTAAGGGATGGCATATAGTGGCTGTGGTGATGTGGAAACAAGGGCCTCACCACATCTTAGCGTCTCGGTATTCATGACGGGCCAAGCCGCCCTCTGCGTCCACAATCCACCCGCGACACCCCGGCATGAAGAACCTCTCTGCTGCTGCTCTGGCCTCCTCCATCGGTGGGACATGGGCGCCCCCTGTCGGTCGCGGTCTGCACTACACCACACAGTGGATGTGTGGAGCATGACCCTCGCGTCCTAGTTTTCTTCCGAATCGCAAAAAATAAAATAAATAAATAAATCCATGCCGTCTGGTTGTTTGGATCGAATAAAAGTGCTGTAATCAATCAGCGCTATTAAATGGTGAACCTTGAATCCCGCCGCGCTGTGTGATCTGGATCTCGGAGTGTGCGTGTGAGAAAGTCAAGGCCGAGTTTCTTGGCTTGTCGCGGCGGGCCTGTCCTCTGCGTGGCCCCCTGGCCCCCGGTACCCGGCCCCCGCGGATTGCTGGCTGCAGGGAGAGAGAGCTACCTTGCGTTACCTTGCCTTGGGTGCGGTTCTCCGTAATACTGACCAGTCTTGGCAGTTGGCTGGCGAGGCCTATACTAAAACCCTCCTCATTAGACATGTATTTGTGTATCGGTAGTCACTGACTACATTCATAGGTTAAGCCTCCACACGTGTAGTTGTAACGTTGCCAGACTTTCTAAGGGCCTCGGGTATCCACGTGTAGCGTCTTATTCTGGCAGTGCTGAGAGCGTCTTATTCTGGCAGCTACTGTTACTATGACAACTATAGCCATGTGAGCCTATGAGCTCCGAGCTTAACATCATAGTGGTAATAACTTGTTATGATGATACATACATGATTGATCATAAGAGGCATATGCGAGTGGGGAAGTGGACCTGGTCAACACGTATAGCAGGATTCCTGAAGGGATGTTGAGACAAGCCCTCAAGCAAATATTAAGTTAGACTTTGTTAAGTCGGGTTTATAGAACAGCTAGTAAAATGTATTTTTTTTGCGTTTCTCTTCCTGTTTCTTCATCAATGCATGTCTCTCTCTCTCTCTGTCCCGTATTATTTGACTACGGAAGCAATATTCAACACCTTGTGACGAAAACTCTAGCTTTAAATAACTTTTTACACACTGAGCAAGTTTGAGGTGGATCGGATGGATCCTCTCGGAGGAGTTTGTCTTATTCATACCATTCATACTTTCCAGAATACTCGTTTGCCGGGAATTTTGCTCCATGAAATTAATGGACCGAATGCTCAAAATGTTCACACTATTTCAAGTATTTTCAACTGTGTGTCTCTGTCTCTCTCTCTCTCTCTCTGTCTCTCTGTGTCTCT
>PIJE02000672.1:130201-140201 GCA_002895965.2 Coryphaenoides rupestris | reverse complement strand
GCCTCCTCCTCCTCAGAGTCACTTTGTTGTTGTTGTTGATCGGTCGTTTGGGGTGATGATGTCATGATGGAAGGACAGCAGGTCAGCCTGCATCGCCTCAAACACACAGTTAGATCGCAGCGACACAAAAAGTGAAATAAGGTGCACAAGAAAAATCATAATCATAGTACAGAATAAAGAGCAAAATCTATAAAATGATCAAAATACAATCTGCATACAATATAATCTAATCAAAATGTACGCGTGTATATACGGCAGAAAAGTGAGAAAAGTTAAATATTGGAAAATTCAAGAATTTCCTTCGGGATCAATAAAGATTTATCTCATCTTATCTTATAATGACTGGCCCATAGAATGACTTTTCTTCACCACCGTAAACCTAAACCAGTATATGACACTATGTTATTGATCATTATGCACACCTAAGTGACTTGGATATCCTATCATATGCAATAATATGGAAACCATAGATTATGACTTATTACCGAATCATACGTGGGAGACACTTTACGACTCGTATAGTACGCAGCGTTAAGTCTTAACGCTGTGAACATTCCTTTCTCGCTGGCCCCATGTAAACTACATGTATGTTACAGTGTATGTATACGAACACACGTTAACTACATTAGTAATGTGTGTTGTACATCCATTAAACTACAGTCAGCTGATACTCAGAGACTGTTCAGCCGCTAACTGTGTGTGTGTGTGTGTGTGTGTGTGTGTGTGTGTGTGTGACTGACTGTATGTGTGTGTGTGTGTGTGTGTGTGCTCCAGCTGCTGTGTGTGGAGCAGCAGCTCAGCCCCCACCTGCTGGCCAGCCTGGAGGGGGACTCCCCGACCGCTCGGCTCTTCGCCTGCCGCTGCCTCTCGGTCCTGCTGAGGAAGGCGGGGCGGAGCCTGCACCCCGACGCCCTCAACAAGATCTACCCAGGTAGGCACACACACACACACACGCACGCATGCACACGCACGTGCGCATGCACACGCATGCACACACACAAGCAAGCACGCACGCACACACACATGCACACGTGCACACACACACACACACAAGCAAGCATTCACACACACGCACACCCGCACACAAACACACACAGACGCACATGCATGGACACATGCATGTACGCATGCATGCACACGCACGCACGCACGCACGCACGCACGCACGCACGCACGCACGCACGCACGCACGCACGCGCACGCACACACACACACACACACACACACACACGTGCAAACAGACAAGAGCTGACATACAGTAACACACACACACACACACACACACACACACACACACACACACACACACACACACACACACACACACACACACACACACACACACACATATTCAACAGTGTCCACCACCAGGTGTCCAACATACAAGCAGGAAAACGCACACATTTACACTTCGGGCATTTGACGCTTTTATTTGTCGATCAAACAATATAGTAAGTAAGTCAGTAAGTATGTAAATCTTTATATAGCACTATAGTGCTATCTTTAGTTATTTAGCACTTTTCATCAATAAAAGAACGTATAACTGCAGTGCAAGATGCAGTATATTCTGTATATCGCTGATGCTATGGAAAGATTTGGAAAGTTTCAAGCACTCATAATCAAATGTGCGTGTGTGTGTGTGTGCATAACCTCCCTCCCTCCCCACCAGAGCTCCTGAAGCGCCTGGACGACAGCAGTGACCAGGTCCGCGGCGCTGCGCTGAAGGCCCTGGGTGTGTGGTTGTCCCGGCTGGGCCCCGCGGAGCACTACTGCCCCCACCTGCACGCCGCTCACCTGGAGCTCCTGTTCGGGCAGCTCCTGCTACACCTGGACGACCCCGAGCGCGCGGTGCAGGAGCAGGTGCTGGGTGAGTCCTCTAGCCGCAGGGATGACTATTGATGCTTTCACAAAACAATCCAAACAAAAGCAAGACAAGATCACGGTAAAATTAAGATGAAGTTGGAACAAGGAGGCAATAAAAGACAATGACAACATAAAAAAAGATTAATATATTGTAAATATAAATATATTTACACAACGAGATCTTAATCATTAGTGATGTGGATATAATGACTAAGTGGTAAGGTTTCAATAACAGAAGGGCTAGAACAGTCCAGTAAGTTCCAAGCATACCATCACTTTTGCCATACAGTTGTTACTGTAAATGATTATGCTGTATTACGATCGTCCAAGACCTATGATGGGCTATGTCGGGGGCGGGGCTAAACCGGTGGGCGGGGCTAAACCCAGGGGTGAGAGGGGCAGGCCACAGGGAGTTGCCCGGTGTCCCACTCTCTCATCACCGGCAGCAGCTGAAGCTAAGCCCTCACGCACACACTATCATGCACACGCCAACATGCACACACACACGAACATAAACACACACGCAGGTTCTGTGTGTGTGTGCGCTTGTGTGTGCGTGTGGGTGTGTGTACATTAGTGTCAGTACCCCCTTGAGAGATATCCACACGTTACGCAGGCTAATGTCACGTCTACTACACACCACTGCCCACACACCCATGTGATGAACCCCCTGTACTGCCTTCAGAACTGCCTTAATTCTTCGTGGCATAGATTCAACAAGGTGCTGGAAACATTCCTCAGATGTTGGTTCCATATTGACATGATAGCATCACGCAGTTGCTGCAGATTTGTCGGCTGCACATCCATGATGTGAATCTCCCGTTCCACCACATCCCAAAGGTGCTCTCTTGGATTGAGATCTGGTGATTGTGGAGGCCTGCTGAGTATAGTGAACTCATTGTCATGTTCAAGAAACCAGTTTGAGATGATTTGAGCTTTGTGACATGGTGCGTTATCCTGCTGAAAGTATCCATCAGAAGATGGGTACACTGTGGTCATAAAGGGATGGACATGGTCAGCAACAATACTCAGGTAGGCTGTGGCGTTTAAACGATGCTCAATTGGTACTAAGGGCGCAAACGTGTGGCATACCTCCGTTGTAACGAGTGCTTATTTGAGTTACTGTTGCCTTTCTATCAGCTCCAACCAGTCTGGCCATTCTCCTCTGACCTCTGGCATCAACAAGGCATTTTCGCCCAGAGAACTGCCGCTCACTGGATATTTTCTCTTTTTCGGACCATTCTCTGTAAACCCTAGAGATGGTTGTGTGTGAAAATCCCAGTAGATCAGCAGTTGCTGAAATACTCAGAGCAGCCCGTCTGGCACCAACAACCATGCCACGTTCAAGGGTCACTGAAATCACTTTCTTCCCCAATTCTGATGCTCAGTTTGAACCTCAGCAGATTGTCTTGACCATGTCTACATGCCTAAATGCATTGACTTGCTGCCATGTGATTGGCTGATTAGATATTTGCGTTAATGAGCAGTTGAACAGGTGTACCTAATAAAGTGGCCGGTGAGTGTATATTCCCAGCATTTCCCAGAGACCCCAGCGTTTCCCGCAGCAATTACCAATAACATATTTTTATTACATTTTATTTATACATTTATAAGATCCAAGGCCGACGTTCACATCTTTGGCCCCAGAAGCAGCTGCTTGGTGGGGCCTTGGTCCCCCCTTCCCCTCCCCCTCCCCCTCCGCTCCGCTCTGGGGGTCGTTAGCGGTGGTTAGTGGTGACGGGGTGCAGGTGAGTGCCACCACTCATCTCTTAATGAGGGGGAGGGGCTGCGGGGTCACATTCACCGGGATGCTAGTGGTCCCCACAGGAGGCCTCTCAACGTCTTCCAGGGACAATAAGCATCTAGTTGTTGTATCTGGGACCTTGGACTGCAGGGCCAGGAGGGAGCAGTAATGTAACCCTGACTCTGACTCTGACTCTGACTCTGACTTTTGGTGACACACACACACACACACACACACACACACCAGAGTCAGAGTCAGAGTCAGAGTCAGGGTTACATTACTGCTCCCTCCTGGCCCTGCAGTCCAAGGTCCCAGATACAACAACTAGATGCTTATTGTCCCTGGAAGACGTTGAGAGGACTCCTGCACCCCGTCACCACTAACCACCGCTAACGACCCCCAGAGCGGAGCGGAGGGGGAGGGGGAGGGGAAGGGGGGACCAAGGCCCCACCAAGCAGCTGCTTCTGGGGGCCAAAGATGTGAACGTCAGCCTTGGATCTTATAAATGTATAAATAAAATGTAATAAAAATAAAAATATGTTATTGGTAATTGCTGCGGGAAACGCTGGGGTCTCTGGGAAATGCTGGGAATATACACTCACCGGCCACTTTATTAGGTACACCTGTTCAACTGCTCATTAACGCAAATATCTAATCAGCCAATCACATGGCAGCAACTCAATGCATTTAGGCATGTAGACACGGTCAAGACGATCTGCTGAGGTTCAAACCGAGCATCAGAATGGGGAAGAAAGGTGATTTAAGTGACTTTGAACGTGGCATGGTTGTTGGTTCCAGACGGGCTGGTCTGAGTAATTCAGCAACTGCTGATCTACTGGGATTTTCACGCACAACCATCTCTAGGGTTTACAGAGAATGGTCCGAAAAAGAGAAAATATCCAGTGAGCGGCAGTTCTCTGGGCGAAAATGCCTTGTTGATGCCAGAGGTCAGAGGAGAATGGCCAGACTGGTTGGAGCTGATAGAAAGGCAACAGTAACTCAAATAACCACTCGTTACAACCGAGGTATGCAGAAGAGCATTTCTGAACGCACAACACGTGGAACCTTGAAGCAGATGGGCTACAGCAGCAGAAGACCACACCGGGTGCCACTCCTGTCAGCTAAGAACACGAAACTGAGGATACAATTCTCACCAAAATTGGACAATAGAAGATTGGAAAAACGTTGCCTGGTCTGATGAGTCTCGATTTCTGCTGCGACATGCAGATGGTAGGGTCAGAATTTGGCGTAAACAACATGAAAGCATGGATCCATCCTGCCTTGTATCAATGGTTCAGGCTGGTGGTGGTGGTGTAATGGTGGTGGTGATGGTGGTGTAATGGTGGTGGTGATGGTGGTGGTGGTGGTGTAATGGTGTGGGGGATATTTTCTTGGCACACTTTGGGCCCCTTAGTACCAATTGAGCATCGTTTAAACGCCACAGCCTACCTGAGTATTGTTGCTGACCATGTCCATCCCTTTATGACCACAGTGTACCCATCTTCTGATGGATACTTTCAGCAGGATAACGCACCGTGTCACAAAGCTCAAATCATCTCTTGTTGTGTGTGTGTGTGTGTGTGTGTGTGTGTGTGTGTGTGTGTGTGTGTGTGGGTGTGTGTGTGTGTGTGTGTTGTGTGTGTGTGTGTGTGTGTGTGTGTGTGTGTGTGTGTGTGTGTGTGTGTGTGTGTGTGTGTGTGTGTGTGTGTGTGTGTTTGAAGACATACTGCAGCCAGACCGACAGTGAAGAGGGAATATCCCGACTCCTGCTGAGTGACAGCCTCTGATGGCACCCCATATCAACGCCTTGGGGGGCCGTTGGAACCTTGCTCCCGCGATTGGGAGCGTACATGGTTCTACTAGCGGCGTCGGGGTTAAGGGGCGGTTGTGGTGCATAACTGGGAGGGTTCCGGGGGATGCCAGCACAAATCGGGGGGTTGGTAGTGGTGGGGAGGGTTGGTGGTGTGTTGGGTGGGTGTGGGGTGGGTGTGTGTGGTGTGTGTGTGTTGTGGCGGCTCTGCTTTCCCAAGCCTGCCTGCCGGTGAGAAGAGAGTGACACGGCAACTCCCTGTGGCCCTTTGGCCTCGCTTCTGCCATGGCAGGACATCTGGCACGTCTCCGTCCGCGGTCACGGCCTACCCCCCTCCCCACCCGCCACCCCAGCATTTATACTGCCCCTTCTCTTGGCCCTCTCTAGCATCCTCGAAAGGGCCCTGAATATAGGTCTTGATCACGTATCCTCCGCCTCCATACTTTATTCCATTGCGCTACCATCTTTAGAAATTCAAATTCTGTTATGCTCCTTGTGAATTTCAAATCGTACGCCTGTGAAGCTTAGGGGCTTGGTTTATGTCCTTGCACCTCCCTGACAGCACATACACATAACACACACACCTCACAACATGCACAACACACACACACACACACACACACACACACAGACAGCACACACACACACACACACACACACACACACAGAACCCCACCACCACAAACCCTGTAATCCCACAGCCTTGGCAGCATGTCTGTTACCTAATGCTTGCACGCAATCACACACACACACACACACACACACACACACACACACACACACACTCATACACTCTTTCACACACACACAGACACACACACCCCCCCCCCCCATGTACCAACTCCATTTCCAGGCCGGGGACGGCACCGTGTTTAAAGTCTGTTCTCTTGTTGAGGAACAAAGTTTCTGCGATCACATGATACGCTTCCACGGGCAAACTCATTTAGGCTGATGGAGCCGTCACACGCTAGACCAAGGGCTACACCTGTGCAAGTGCGGTTTCCTAAGTATTTCCCATCCGCACGGCAATTTAGGGTAATCCAATATTCACCCATTGATCTCATAAGTCGGTGGCGCTGGTGTGGACAGGACAGGGTAAAGGAAGAGGAGATCTGTCGCCATCTGGTGGTCAAGGGTTAGATCACTCGTCGGGGTGCTGGGCTTATGTGGTGCAGTGCTGCCCTCTGCTGGTGTCCTGTAGCACCTTCAGTTGGTATAAAGTATATATCTGTGCGGAAAACAACAGACATATATGGGCCTATTCCTACTTATTGGTATTAAGAGCTTGTTCCCTAATTCCAGGTCTTGGTTGCTTTATTTATTGCTGTTTTTCTGTTGCATTCATTTCATTTGTAGGCCTATGACAAGACATGAGCCACACGATGCAAAACTTGGCACCGCGTGGCAGACAAGAGCAAGTTGAGCTGTTTTCTAAGTTCTAAACGTGTGTTGTCCTACATGTCTTCTCCAGGGGTGCTGAAGGCGGGCGGTCGCGTCCACCCGGCTCTGTTGGAGAGAGAGGTGCAGGCGGCGAGGGACAAACAGCGCAGCCCGGACTACTGCGACGACCTCCTGCGGCACCTCCGCTCTCTGCCCGCAGAGGGCGCTAGAGAGGCGACCGCTGCTCCAGCTGCAGACTAAAGACAAAAAAACAATCCAAAGAAGTTGACGCAAAACGTTATCAGCAACAGTGTGCCTTGATTAAAATAAAAATGTTTTAGTTTTTATGTTTTTTTTTAATGTTGATGTTTCACTGATTACCGATTTATTTACTGGCAGTTGTACATTGCTTAAAATTGTCCTAATCTTAACATTGATATTAAATGATGAATGTCTTTGTGATCACTCATGTCCTGAATGTGAGATGCGTCTTTATATTAAAGTTCCCGAGTTATTTAACCTTTATCCTATTATTGAACCTATCGGCTAAGGGCGTTTCAGATAGTGTTACGACCTGGCTCAGGTGGCCATAGCAAAAGGGAAACACACCATGATCAACGTTTAACCAAAGAAATATTATATTACACAAACTAAATCGAATGGCAACTAAACCTAATTAAAGCAATTGAACCAAGTTACAAAGAATGAGTTAAGTAATCAAAGTTTGAGGTGTGAGCGTCAGTGATGTCAGTCGAGTGTGTAAGTGCTGAATGGTGTGTGTGTGTGTGTGTGTGTGTTGTAGGGGTGTTGAAAGATGCATAAAAGCAAATTAACTCAGGCAGCAAAGTTACTTTGTTAGTTACTGTGATTAAGTCACCTGCAGGGCGAGGTACTCAGATTAGACGGATACAAACTCCCAGATTACACCACAGCGGCCATCACAGTAGGCCCCGTGGTGTAATCTACTGCCTTTTATCATTTTATTAGATATCAGAAGTTTTTGGGTTTACTTTGTATTTCCTTTCATCCAAACATGCGAAAGCATCCCGGGACCTGAATGGGGGCGGCTGTGATTCACGTCTAAATCTCCCTCTCCTCCTCCTCCCGCTGCAGCATCTAAAGTGATGCTGATGCTGGGATGCGGTTACAGTCGCCCATTAGACTGCGGTGACCTCCGTCCCCAAGTCATGTGATCGCCGTACTAGCTCCTCTAGCTGGCGTCATGATCAGCGGGTCTCTCGCCGGTGACTAAACCCGGAGCTTGCAGGTCTCCACTCGTCTTGCGGTCATGTTACAGTCTGGGACAGAAGTGGACTGTACTTCGCGGCGGTTCCTCCTGCTGCGCCCTGTCGGGGACGGCGGCTCGTCGGCGCCCACGGGGCGCGTCGCTTGCTTCCATCCGCGGCCCTGCTACGGTCTTCCTCGTGATGTTCCGCTTCCCGCCGGTGCCAGTGGACCGGGCGAGCCGCGTGCTGCGACCGGGCGGCGGGCTGTCCGGCGGCGGCGGCGGCGGCGGCGACGTGCCGGTGGTGGCGCGCCGCGCGGGCGGTCACGACGCGCCGGAGAACACGCTGGCGGCGATCCGAGAGGTGGGACGAGACTAGCAGCGCGTCCGCATTACGAGTAAAACATCTTTCATTGGGAGTCAATCATTGCTACGCAACAATTGCACACATTTAATTATAAACACAGAACAGTCTGAGGTTTATCTAGATGAGCTCCATCTCACCCCCCCCCCACACACACACACACACACACACACACACACACACACACACACACACAACACACACACACACACACATAACTGAACCCACCCAGAGGCGCACCAGGCCAGTGTTTGGGGCCCCCAAAGAAAATGTGGTGAATCTGTTCCACATGATTGACATGTTGCCCCTCCAGGGTCGTTTGACCCAACAGTGAAGTGGCTGCATGACTGACAGACAGACCTCAACCTGAGACACATGGCACGTTGAGGTCTTCCTTAACTACGGTCAACTTATTGATGGTTGATTATTATGCAAGCGGGCTATGAAAACGACTGATATGAACGGCGTGGCCCATACGAATAATCCATAAGTATGAATTATGGAATTGCATTTCACTTTTACTAATACATTATTTTGGACCTGCATCGAACTTCTAATAAAACCTATGTAACCAATTTGATATGGTAAATGGGTTGCATGTAGAAAGCTGTACAATAATAGCCTCACATTCACCCATTTACGGCGGTGTGCCACCCCGTCGTGGAGCTCGAGGTTGCCCCACTGCGCATGGTAGGCTTTCACCTCTGGCCCCGCGGCAGACACTTCCGTCCACGATGGTTGACGACCCTCCTCCAGCCAGCCTCGCACTCGTCCCAACACAGCATCTGCAGCCTGGTGTTGCCGCAGCTCCCGACTGGATAGCGGCAGCCACCCGTCGCCGCTGCCGGTTTGAACAGCTGCCACCAACGGCAACCCCTGGCCCCGCTCCTCCAGTCGCTGACAGTACCGGCACTCCATCGCCGCACAAGGACGCCGGGAAAGAGCATCGGCGTTGCCATGCTGACGCCCCGGCCGGTGCTGTACCTCAAAATCATACTCCTGCAGTGCCTCCAGCCACCGGGCCACCTGGGGTGAGCGAGGCGTGGTCGGTGCGCAGGAGGAACCTGCTCCCATGCAGGTAGGGTCGGAAGTGCTGCAATGCCCGGACCATAGCCAGCAGCTCCCGCCTGGTCACGCAGTAGTTCCTCTCTGCCTGGTTCAGGGCCCGGCTGTAGTAGGCCACCACCTGCTCCCTGTCCCCTCGTCTCTGGGACAGGACAGCCCCTACCCCCACGTTACTAGCGTCGGTGTCCACAATGAAGGCCTGCTGGACCTCTGGATAGGCCAGCACGGGAGCCGCAACCAGGGCGGCCCGGAGCTGGTTGAAGGCTGCGTCGCACGCGCTATTCCAGGCGAAAATGCGGCCCTTGTCGGTGAGACGGTGCAGGGGGCTGGCAATGGTGGCAAAATCCTGCACAAATCGACGGTAGTAGGAGGCCAGCCCCAGAAAACTCCGCAGCTCACCGATGGTGGATGGTGTTGGCCACTCCCTGACTGCAGCCACCTTCGCTGGATCAGTGGCCACCCCCTGTGCACTGACCACATGTCCCAGGAACAGGGTCTTTCTAGCTGGCTCTACTTCTTTGGGTTGAGTCGCGGTGAAAACCTCTTGCA
>PIJE02000672.1:79058-125361 GCA_002895965.2 Coryphaenoides rupestris | reverse complement strand
GGTAGCCATTGCCCCTCGAAGCTGCCTGGCGTGCCACCAAATGGGTCGTTCCAGGTACACGACACAATCAGTCACATGGACCAGCTGCCAAACACAGCGCTCCAGTCAGTCCTCTCGAATGTGCAGGTGCGTTGCAGAGACCAAATGGCATGACCCTGAACTGCCACAACCGACTGGCCCAATCGTAAAATGGCAAGTTTTGGGCGCGGGCCATCTGGGCCACTTCGACCTGCCAATAGGTCCGCTCATTTTTATTAGCTTTCCTATTTGTGGGTTTTAGGTTTGCTAGGGATGCTGAAAGGTCAAATATATAGTTGAGGTTTTCTACGGCCTTGTTTACATCTTCGTCATTGTACTGAAAGTTTTTTTCCAGGAACTGGTCTAAAAGTGATTGGACCTGTTGTTGCCTAATAGTGTTTTGGTATGTTTCTACACTACTTTCCTTCCAATTGTAGCATTTTTTTTAATAGTGTGGAGTTTGTTTGGCTTCAGTACTTCTTGATTGGGTGTTGCTCTGTTCAGGTAGACTGTGGTTTTGCTGTGGTCTGACAGGGGCGTTAGCGGGGAGATAAAGTAATCTACTGTACTGTTGCCTAGAGGTGAGCTGTACACAGGAGGATATTTCTCTCGGTTGAGGTAAGTTCCTTATTTATTTCCAGCCAGATGTAAAAGGGTCCTGTTTTGATTATCTTAATGGAGTGGGTTAGTTCTGATTTGTACCATATTAGAATACCTCCCGAGTCTCTTCCCTGTTTGATCCCTGTTAGCTTGGTGGATGGTACTACAAGTTCTCTGTAGTTCACAGGGCAGCCGGTGGGACCATCTCCTCTGTGCCATGTCTCTTGTAGGACAATGATATCTGTGTTTGCAATTTCTTTGTTGAAGTCTGGGTTTCTGCTCTTCATGCCAAAGGCAGTCGATCTCAGACCTTGTATATTCCAGATGAAATGGTGACAGATTTGTATTCCATTCTTTACAGTTGTTATTATTCAGTGGTTTTAGGCCTGGACCATGATTGTGTAGAGCTCCGTGTGCGTGTGGTATGGAGGTAGCAGGGGGGAGGTGGGCTGTACCTGTGGTGCATAATGGTGCCCGTTGGGTGCCGCATGGTGCCCAGTAGGTGTAGCAACGTGTCCTCTGGGTGCAGCCGGGTGTCCTCTGGGTGCAGCAGGGTGTCCTCTGGGTGCAGCCGGGTGTCCTCTGGGTGCAGCAGGGTGTCCTCTGGGTGCAGCGGGGTGTCCTCTGGGTGCAACATCCTCTGGACGTTGGTCTGGGTGGGATGCCCGTTTCTCTGTTGCTCCTGTAGGATGTACTCGGTCTGCGGTTGAGAGCGATGTCCTTCAGAGTCTTTGCAAAAGTTGGGACTGATGCCTTGAAGATGTGCACTTGGTCGTACAGACTGTTCAGGTCCAGGGTCGGGTGGGGTGCCAAGTAGACATTTGCCTTCATTGCACAGTCTCTGGAGATTTGTGCATTTACCCTTTGGGTGAAGTCAGGGTGGAAATCCCATCTGGGAAGCAGGGTAGAGATGACTACCTTTGCATTGGTGAATGTAGAGGTGGCTTTTTCTATCACTCCCTTTACAGACTTTACCACCTCTTCTCCCTCAAGTCATTTGTGCCGGTGTGGATTATGATGTGGCTGGGGGACCCCAGGTGGTTCTCGGTCAGCAGTTCCATGGCGTGGCTGGTGTTCCAGAAAAGTTTTTTCTCTTCCACATATCTCCCATTTGAGTCCATGAGGAGCACAATTTGTGGGTTTAGTGTGGGGTTGCTTTCTGGAGATCTGGGAGTGGGGTTTGATGGGGGAGGTCCGGGAGTGGTCTCCTGTGTTTGTGGCTCTTGACTCTGGTGGTGCTTCTGGTTGGTTGGGACTGTGTTCTGGGTCTTGTTGGTCTGTTGTCCCAATGTCCCTGTGGGAGGGTATCTAGCAATTCCACTGGTCCTTCGGTGGTCGGCGTTTTCCGCTCGTCTTTGAGCTTTCGCACCTCTTCCTGGAGCCGGCTAATCTCTTCCTGATGCCGGCTCGTCTCCTTCTTCAAAGCCTCCTCATTGGCTTTGAGTCTTTTCACCTCAGTCCAGAGGGCAGGGGGCAGTCTCTCTCTCTCTCTAACTCTCTGCTTAACTCTCTCTCACGCTCTCTGCCTAACTCTCTCTCTCTCTCTCTCTGTGTATCACTCTGTCTCTCTGCCTCACTCTCTCTGCCTTCTCTCTCTCTCTCTCTCTCTCCTCTCTCTCCGCTCTCGCTCTCTCTCTCTCTCTCTGGTCAGGGGGGATAGGTTTGGCGTCCAGACGGTTCCCACCCTGCAGGAGGCGCTGCAGGAGTGCATCAAGCACAGTCTGACCGTCTTCATCAACGTGAAACGTTACCCGGATAAGGTAAACAACAACAACAACACTTGTTGTGTGTTACGTCGTCCTCAACAGACAGAGGAAGGACATAAAGAGCGAGAGAGAGAGAGATCAGGTTGTATCTAGACAGCGTACACGTCTCATGTAGTGTTGGACTCCCAGTGGAAAGGTTGTGAGTTCTGTAACAGGTGTGTTTAGGACCCAAATGCAGCACAACACAGGAGACATTTGAAAATGGCGTTTACTCAAAGTTCAGGTACGTTACAGGGTAGTATGACACACACAGGTGACACTGGAGTGGGGACACAGGTGAGTGTGGCTGGGGGGTGGGGGTGGGGACGCACACGAGCCCTCATATGGGGGCAGTGGTGCCGGCAGGAAAGAGGCAGAAGACGTCATTGTTGTGGTTGCGGGTCCAGAGCCGAGTGAGTAATCATCTGGGCTTAGGCACTGAGAAGTAGCAGGCAGGCGGATGGGCGGATGATCAGGAAACCAGGAAGCAAGGTCGAAGCGGAGGTTTGCATACATACTGTTTGTATGTATTATGTATTTTTTGCAACGATATGGATCCTTTTTTATGCCTGTTTTATGTAAACATTAGCATGTTTGAATGCTACTGACATGCTAATCATGTCACTTTGATGACATGATTCGTCCTGCTTATTTTACTGGACAAAATATTCAGGCTGTCCACCCGGGGCCACGGGTCCGGTGGTGGGTCCCCAGACATGAACAGGTTTGGGGACCTTTGACCTTTACCTGACGTGCTCTCCTCATCCAGGTGGCGGCAGCGCTGGCTGAGATGTACCAGCGCTTCCCGGCCCTCTACAACTCCAGCGTGGTGTGCTCCTTCGAACCCAAGGTCATTTACAAGGTGAGCCCCCCCCACGGGGGGTCACATACAGGCAGTGGTGGACAGTAACGGAGTAAATTTACTTGAGTACTGTACTTAAGTACGTTTTTTGAGTATCTGTACTTTACTTGAGTATTATTTTTTTGAGGAACTTATGACTTTCACTCTACTACATTTGAAAGACAAATATTGTACTTTCAACTCCACTACATTTCTAAGAAGGGTCTCGTTACTCGTTACTTTTAAGTATAGCTTTGAAGTCAGCGGATGAAATGTCTTTTCTTTTCTAAAATGCAATCTGCGTGTGATTTGTTCAAGTGATGACGCCGTACCTGTACCTCGCGTACCTGTACCTCGCGTACCTGTACCTTCCCGTACCTGTACCTCCACGCATGCGCTTCTCAGATCAGGTAGACGTTACTCAGATAGCTGAGTTGTAATGATGGCTACGAGATGCAGAAGACGAGTCCACACCAGTGCACCCATGGCCATATCTGAAGTCCATGTTCGAGATGGTCGAAATGAAGGGAGAGAGAGAGAGGGGGAGGGAGAGAGAGAGAGAGAGGGGGGGGGGGGGGGGGAGGAGGAGGGGGGGGGGAGGGGGGGGGAGGGGAGGGGGGGGGAGAGAGGGAGGGAAGGGGAGAGGGGGGAGGGAGGAAGGGGAGGGAAGGAGGGGAGGGGGAGGGGGGGGGGAGGAGGTGGAGGGAGGGGAGGTGGAGGTGGAGGTGGAGGGTGGAAGCTGCATCTACAGCTATTCCAAGTCTGCCAGACAGGGCGTCTGCATAGGATGAGAGGACTCTTCTTTTGAGCTAGCAGTTAACTGTAAACAAGCACTGCAGTTCCTTTTCTCTCTTCTTTTTGTTTTGTTGTATTTTGGTCAGATAGGAGCCATTCTTAACCAGAGTAGCTGCTGATGGCACACACATATTGCCAGAGCTGTGTTAGAACACTGCCATGCTGTTTTGGGGGGTCGGGAGGGTTGTTCAATAAAAAAATTAAAACGCCAATGGTTGTCCTTTTGTGATGCAATCGTGTTTCAATAGGTATTAGTAAAGGCTTGGATGCATCAACAAGCTTTTTATTCCACAGGTTCTATAAGCAAGTCAGTGCATTCAGTAGGTTGTTTCAGTCATTAGGTTCTTTAAATTCATTGTGGCAACAATACAACAATGCGTTGACATTAAAACTTATAAAATATACTTTATTACTTAAGTATTTTCAAAAGCAAGTACTCCAGTACTTTAACTTAAGTAAAAATTTGACTGAGCAACTTTTACTTGTATTGGAGTAATATTTGACCAGGAGTATCTATACTTTCACTCAAGTACTGGAGTTGAGTACTCTGTCCACCACTGCATACAGGACACACTGCAGACTACATGCAACGCTTTGATCATCAATCATCATGGTACTTTCTGATTCATTTTCTTTAATACATGTACATTTAATACGCTGGGCGGCAGTAGCTCAGGAGGTGAAAGTGGTTGTCCGATAACTGGAAGGTTGCTGGTTTGATCCCCGGGCTCCGCCTAGCTAATTGTTGAGGTGTCCCTGAGCAAGACGCCACCTAACCCTAACTGCTCCTGACGTGTTGGTTGTTACCTTGCATGGTTGACACCGTCATGGGTGAATGTAAGTGTAAAGCGCTTTGGATATGTTTTTGTCATGAGTCTGTGATAGCCAGACTGTTGTGTTCTCTCTGTGATGTCATCATCATGACCCAGTGGTGATCTCTGCTTATGTTGTCATGGCCCAGTGATGATGTCATCATGGCCAAGCCAGTGGCGATGTCATCATGGCCCGGTCGCTGGTGATGTCATCATGGCCCGGTTGGTGATCTGTGCCACTGTCGGCCCACAGATGCGCCAGGCGGACCCCCGCGTGGTCACTGCCCTCACCCACCGGCCCTGGAGCCTGAGTCGCCATAGCGACGGGACCCCCCACACACTGTCGTCCTGGGGCCAGTTCTGGAGTGAGGTGCTGGACGTGCTGCTGGACTGGGCCCACCACCACCTGCTGTGGGACCTGTGTGGCGTCTCTGCCATTTTGATTCAGAAAGACTTCATCTCCCTGTAGGTGGCGGATGCCCGGACGGCTGGTTACTTGCTCATGGTTTCACCTGGAGGGATTCACCTGTCAATTACAATGACCTTATCTCTCATAGTCTATGTGGCTGTAGTGTGCAGTCAAAATAATGATTTGTAAAAATAAATAATCTAAATTCTGAAAAAGATATAATCTAAAAAGATCTGCACTCTTATAATCCAAAATATAGACAGGCTTTCTCACGCAAACATCTATCCCTCTGTCTTCTGAATTCTCCTCCCTTCCCTCCCTCCTCCCTCTCTCTTCTCCTCATCCCTCTACTCTCCTTCTCTCCTCCCATCCACTCCTCCCACTCTCTCTCCCTTCCTCCCTCCCTCTCCTTCTCTCCCTCCCTCCCTCCCTCCCCTCCTCCCTCCCTCCCCTCCGCCTCCCTCCCCACCCTCCCTCTGCAGGACTATGTACAGTACTGGGCGGAGCGGGGGGTGGAGGTGGTGGGCTGGGCCGTCAACACGGGGGTGGAGAAGCAGTACTACCAAGACGTGCTCAAGATCAGCTACATCACCGACAGCCTGCTGGAGGACTGTGACCCCCAGTACTAGGGTCAAGCCAGGGTCATGCTAGGGTCATACTAGGGTAACACTAGTGTCAGGCTAGGGTCAAGCCAGGGTCATGCCAGGGTCATACTAGGGTGGCTGGTGTCCTGCTAGGGGCATACTACTCTCCTACTAGGGTCATGCCAGGGTCATATGAGGGTAATGCTAGGGCCCTGCTAGAGTCATGGTAGAGTCATGATAGGAACCTACTAGGGTCTTGCTGGTGTCATATGAGGGCTCATAATAGGGAAATGACTCAACACACACACACACACACACACACACTGAAAGAGTGAAAATATAGGCTACATATAGGTAACAAGGAGTTGTCTGACTAGTTATAGTGTTAAAACAAACATGAAGTTATCATGGTATCCATATCCTACGGCCACCAGCAGCAGGTCCTATTCCAAAAATTGTCACGTCATGAATGTACTGTACACTGTCAGATTAAAATATTTAATACTAGAATCAAATGAAAAAGGTCTTTTTTGTAAATATCGAGTAAAATAAACATATCCATAGCCAATGTGTGTCGCCCAGTATTAAATATGGTAAATGTGTTCAATGTAAATGTTTGATTGTAATGGAGGCTTTCTTGAACGGTGATAAAAAAGAAGATATTTTGTAACTTTGAGGGCTAGTAGTTAATGATAATGTAACCGTTATGAAAAGTATGGCTACTACCGTTATTTTGTAATGTAGTTACATGTTATCCCCAGATGGGGCGCACCTTCATATACTTGGATATGTGTACATCACATTTCCTAAGTATGAGAATGTTATTATTAACCAGAAAGTCATTTTTGGTGTGAGTTTGAGGTCTATAATAGTGTCCAGGTACTTGTATACCTGGACACTTTCGATGGTGACATTGTTCATGATAGTCACAGGGGACAGAGAGGAGTTTCTTCTCAGATCAATGATCCTTCCTTTGTGTTTTAGATTCAGTGCGTTATCTGTTATAGAAGTGGTCTCATCTCTCTCATTAAAATGCCATATATACAGAGCCTGCATCATCTGCAAATGTTCATCATAAATGTACAATTATGGTGATGGTTGTACACAAAGGAGAGAACCTTGTGGGACCCCAGTCAGAGTCCTTGGTTGTGTGTGTAAGCTGTCATTCCCCACCTGCCCACCAGGTGTCCTCAGACGTCACTGCCCTCACCTGCCCTTCATTGAATCATCAGCTCCTCTATAATATATATCTATATCTTCTATATATCTTCACTTCACCCTGACATCAGCCCCCCTGCATGCATCCATGTCAGTTCGTAGTCTTATGATTCATGTTGTTTCCTTTGTGCTGATGAGTTATCTTGTTCTGTTTCCTGTTCCAAGTCTGTACGTTTAGTGAGGTCAACGTGTGTGAGCGACTTAGCGTTAAGCGTGTGTGTGTGTGTGTGTGTGTGTGCGTAAAAACAAAAAGACTTCGCCACCCGTTCGATCTTCTATATCAGTAGACCTAATTCACAGCGGAAAGGTCAACAGGCAACTGAAGGCACACACACACACACACACACACACAGCAGGTTAGGTCAAAGGTGAAGTTGCTGTGGGGACACTGTGTCTTTAAGACGCAGGGAGGCGTGCGGCTGAGGACGACCAATGTCTTTCCAACCTGTTTCATCAGAAGTGACATTGCGGCTCTGCGGACAGCCGCCGGTCCAAAGTTACCGGTACTTTATTTTATTTTTTTGTAAAGAGATATACAAAATACTTTAGTAGTTTTATGATCGGGGAGCGTCACACTGTTCATCTATCAGTGGTTACAATATGCGTCATTTTTTTTTTTATGGCGCAACAAGTAGAACTTTATGACAGGAGCATGCTGAGGAATAAGACTTCTTAGTTTCCACGTCCACTTTGCATTCATGAAGTGTTTTCAACTTTGGCCGATGGTTCGAGTTGCCTCAACATAGGAGAGTCGCTTCAGCAACATGTACACCATTACCAAAGGTCCCAGCAAACTGGCCACTCAGCGGAGAACTGGTAACAAAACAACTTCAATAAATGCTATATTCTTGTGATAGGGATTGTTGAATGACAGTCATAATAATAATAATAATAATAAGCCATGCGTGTTACATGCGCGATGCAGTGCGTGTGTTGCGTAATGGTGCATAGTGGTGCGTAGTGGTGCGTAATGGTGCGTAGTGGTGCGTAATGGTGCGTAGTGGTGCGTAATGGTGCGTCTCCTGCAGGTCCCACGCAGCAAGTTGACAACCAGATCAACGAATTCAAGCACAAGCAGACGTCGTGGACTTTGCCAGCGTGAGTATTAAAACGATCAAAAACACCTTTGATTTAACTTTTGGGAGTATTTTATTCCTAATTTGTAGTAGTGGTAATAGTTTAGTAATAATAGTGCACCCTGCAGGACACACTGGATGCTCTTTTCCGCTGACATGAGTTGGAACAGTTGAGGTCAACTACTACTTGTTGTGTGTGTGATTTACAAGGCTACACACACACACACACACACACACACTAAGGTCACGGCTGGGCTATTTCCACGGCATTCAAGGCAGACTTTGTGTGACCTTGTTGTGGGACAGAAAGGTGGTCTATTCATTCAGCTGTTAGAAACCCCCCACCTCTCCCCTTCCTTAATTGTGACTAAAATGCTTATTTCCTACATTTACATCTGAGCAAATGATAAAGTAAACCCCCCACCTCCCTTGACTACACTAATGGCTGCACTGTGGATTTAGAGCCACCAGCTGTGTGTTGAGCCCACATATTTGTTTATTGATGATTGTTTGTTTGTCTGTTGGTTGGTTTGTGTTGTTAGGCACCCCAGCCCCAAGATCGTGTTCAACCGACCCAACGGTAAGAAGTACCACCGTGCGGCCCCCTGCACGCCGCTCAGGAGCCCCCTGGGGGAGGAGGGGTTCACCGCTGCGCACCAGGACAACGTCCAGTTGGCCCACGACGGTAAGGAGGGAGGAAGGAAGGAAGGAGGGAAAGGAGGAAGGAAGGAGGGAAGGAAGAAAGGGAGGAAGGAAGGACAGAAGGAAGGCAGGAAGGGAGGAAGGAGGGAGGGAGGAAGGAAGGAAGGAAGGCTCCGGGCGGGAAGTCTGGGGGAACCGTGACTGATGAGTTCACACCCCCCCCCCCCCCCCCCCCAACATAATATTCAAATACGGTCAAAATGCCCCCACCCCCCATGTATAGTTGACATAAATACAAAGCACGTTTTCCATGCATTCAACAACGTGTGTGTGTGTGTGTGTGTGTGTGTGTGTGTGACAGAGGTGGAGTCCCCCCACCCCCCCCCCCCCCACCACCACCACCACCACCAGTGGCTACGGCCAATGGTTTAACAAGCAACTAGATGCGACTGTTGCTTCTAGATAGTGGTTCCTTATCATGGGACTCGTGACACTATTGGTCCTGCACCCCCCCCCCCCCCCCCCATCCCCCCCATCCCATCCCCCTCGTCTACACACACACACACACAGTTGCTTCTATGCTGATAGCGGTAGAGGCTCTCACGCCCACACACTCGGAGCGGTATCCCTGCTGTCATCGCCTGCAGATTACGCTAATACACGCCAAACAAACACACGCCTGTACTCCATGTGTACCAATACACACTTGAATGCACGCTTTCAGTCTGCATACTACACGTGTCAGTGGAGGCCCAACTCTCTTCTCTTCCCTCTCAAGACGAGAGTCTCTGTCCACTCCCAGGTGACAACACAGCTTTTAGTGGAGAGGATAAAGGCTTAGTTGTGTCTGGGTGACACACACACACACACGACCCGGTTCCAAAGTTCATGCATAATGTTGGCACTCATTCATTCGTTCTTTTTTTGTGTGCCTTTGATATGTGTGTGTGTTGTGTCTGGGTGGGAGGAGGGGGGTGTGTGTGTGTGTGTGTGTGTGTGGCTGGCCGGCCGACCGAGGTCATAAACAACGTCGACAACCTTGCAAGGTCGCTTGAAGGTCGTCGGGCTGCCAAGGGGCCCGGAGAGACTCTGACTCTGTGACTCTCCCCCCCTCTGGTAGCTAGCATTCCACTTTCTGTCTTTTCCCTCGCCACGATTCTACTGTAACACGACCCTGTGTGTGTGTGTGTGTGTGTCAGCCAGCCAGCCCTTTGATAAGATCAACTTCTGTTGCTCCTGGTGGGTTTTAGACCACATGAACACCCACTCACCTCCAACACACACACACACACACACACACAACACAACACACACACATATGCGGGACAGGTGTGCATTATTTAAAACATGGAGGTTGTTGAGCGTGAGCACCTGTGCCTTATCTCCGTCCCGACTCCGGGGCGTGACCAGAAGGACCTATCTCACGGTTTCTTAAAGGGCTCCTAAACTACTGTATTTTATGGTGGTATAATAGCAGCCCTTTAAAGTATTCTTACAGAGTTCACCTTTGCTTTCACTTTCTCTCACACACAATACAGGACACCCACCTCATTTGAGCCATTTTATCTGTTGTGATCTTGTGGAATTAGTGTCAATAAATCAATAAATGTCTTATTGCATACTGTTACTATTTACCTAATGTGTAACTGTACCATCATGAAACATAATATGCTGATGTAATATGGGCGGGGCCAGTAACTGAATGAGCCGACCAACCAGAGACTTGGAATTGTAGTCACGTTGTGTGCGATTGGCTGCCTGATGGTGACGATGTTCCTGTTTTCCATCAGCTTGGCAGGAGGTGTTGCAGCAGCTGGGGGAGGAGGGGCCCGGCCCGGTGCCAGACGGGGTCCAGGGGCCCGTCTTCTACAAGGAGAGCGGCAAACCCGCCCCCCACATGGACGGTGAGTGTCTAGCCGGGACCTCATTTGTAATAAAGTCTATGCGTTTTGGCAAGACATTGAAAAGTTTTTTTAAATGTTTTTTCATGTGGACAGCTTTTATTTTATACAAAAATCAACAAAAAATGTACATGCAGACTAGGCCTTAAACAAGCTGTTATGTTTTTAAAACTATAAAGAACGTTATTTTAGCCTGAGCTACGGTAACATTTTAATCCGCCGTGCTAAACCGTCCACATTTGGGATTGATGACATGCTAGGGCTCCTCTATTCCCCATGAATGGATGTACGTGGAATGTGGACATTTGTAGCTGAACGTTAACGTAAGCACTAGATTTCTATTCATGTTCCTGGATAAACCATAGGCTTGGATGACCCACAACTTCTCTCTCTCCCCCAGAT
Source organism: Coryphaenoides rupestris (assembly GCA_002895965.2). Lineage (NCBI taxonomy): Eukaryota > Metazoa > Chordata > Actinopteri > Gadiformes > Macrouridae > Coryphaenoides > Coryphaenoides rupestris. The sequence goes on along the minus strand of PIJE02000672.1, from coordinate 114,318 downwards.
TTCGTGCCCATAGACCTAGACGAGTGGTGGGCGCAGCGATTCCTGGCCAACATCGACAAGCCTTCCTGACGGTGGAGGGTGAGGAGTGGGAGACCACGTGAACAACCACAGGAGCCGCGTGTTGCGGTGCGGACGACAGGATGATTGGCAGCGCAGGACGCCACGGACATCATCGTTTCACAGGACAAGCTTACGTTTTTTTGTAGCCCCTTTGTAACAACCAGTAACTCCACACCACTTAAGAAAATAAATAAAAACGCACTAATTCACGTCTTAGACTGAGAACTACAACGATGTGATCTTACTTGATTTAGACTGTTTCATTTGTTGCTTGCCGACCATTGTGGAAGTGCAAACGTGTTTCATTAGATCAAGAGTTCCATGAATGATTTATTCACCAGACAGCGACAGACACGTGAAAGTTAAGTTACGTTATGTTGATGAGCAGGAGTGGCTCCCAGAGCCGAGTTTTCCATAAGACTTTGACACAGTTACTACTCACTCAATCTGTCCATCATGCACTGAGTGAGTCAAACATTCACAAGACTGAAAATTAAATCATGTATAAATGCTATATTTGAAAATAAAATACAAAATGGACAAACACGTAGAAACTGAAGTGGAACAACGTTTTGTCAACACAAGCCATAAATATTGTCAGAAGAAACTCCGGCCATTCTCCGTTTTGCTGCTTTTTTCTAAAATACAAGATTGAGGCGGACACCGGAGGAAACGGGACGGGTGTCTGCTCTCGAAGGGTCAAGCTGGGTACGCTTTAGTGTCTCTACAGGCCCACACCCGGGCGCTGTGTGTGTATGTGTGGGGCTCAGTGCTTCTCCAGGGCCCTGGTCAGAAGGTCGTTGAGGCGGGCGATCATGGGCCGCGGGTCGTCGTTGAGTCCCGCCGCGATCATGGCATTGTCGTAGATCTGGAGAACACAGAACCAGAGTCAACCACAGGGGAAGTGAAGGGACCGCTGTTGTAGAGATGCAGCGCATGTGATGACATCACAAGTGAGAGAGTCCACACGGATCTATGCTGGACAGAACAGCAGTCGGCTGATCTAATGTACTGTACATCTTGGTGGACTGTGACAGAGAGATGGATGGATAACTAACCTGTTCCAGGAGCAGTCTGGCGAGTTCAGAGTCGCTATCCTTCAATGCGTGCATCTTCTTGATGAGGTCATGTCTGCAACAGAGAAGCCAGTCAGTGTGAACGTGATTTATTTGTAGATGCGTGTCATTCATGAGCAGCTAGGGGGTTAAGTTACCGAGGAACCCATGAAAGAACACATGTGCCGCTATCTGAAATCAATCACAACAATCAAGAGTACAAAGTGGATATGCAACATTGATAAATATGTTCCCAACTGCATTGTACTTCATATTCCAGTGTGTTTGTTCACATACAGCGACTTCGACTTTGGCCCCACTTGACATCACAAATGGGAGTGTCCACCTAGAAGTATGGTGGATAGATCAGCCTACCAGCCTACCCAGTGGACTGTAGCAAATGGTAGACTGATCTATCCAGCATACATCTAGGTGGACACTCCCACTTGTGATGTCACGTGGGGCCATTCCAACCAGTTTTTGAAACCGCTTTGACTGGCCAATCACACTCACACCTGGTGATATAATAGGAGTCCGTTATGATGGCATCAAAATGCAAAAAGAAGCTCTATAGATCTCTATAGATTCAAATAATGTGAGTCATAATGTTGGCAACGCCCAGACAGAGTGGGTGTGGCCTGTGTAAAGGTGGTCCTCCTCCTCCTCCTGCTTACCCGGCGTTGATCTCCAGGGTGGGCTGCAGGATCTGCGCCCGCTCCTCCGTGCTGCGCGCCATCTGCTGGGTGCGCAGGAAGTGGCGCGCCGCACCCATCTCCAGCACCGTGATCATGGCCGGGTGGGTGTCCAGGCGAGGGGTCACCTGGGTGGGAGGGGGGGGGGTGCGGGGGGGGGGGGGGGGTTATTGTTATTGGAGTCGCATGTCAACTGGATTGAGAAAATATCAGCCATTTTAAAAAGACATTTACATTTACATTTAGGGCATTTGGCAGATGCTTTTATCCAAAGCGAATCACAAAGAGTACATCTGTTGAAGGAGACAGCAATATATCACTGTGGTACATAAAGATAAGAATAGAGCAGGTTTCAAGCATTCATCGTTGCGAGGTTAATAGAATGAGTTTCATAATTGCTAGGTTGCCTGCATAATAGCTGGGATAAGAGCAGACATGGCATTCTGAGTGCATTACCAACATCTAAGAACATACAAGATGCTAAAGACGATTATAAAGCCGTGATCGGCAGTGATGGTGCTAGTGGTGCTGGTCCCTCACCTTGATGTTGGTGACCCTGGTGCTCAGGCAGTTCCTCATCCAGGCCATCAGGTCCTCGGCCTGCTCCTCAGACAGACGCTCAGACGCTGCACAGGAGAGGAACCACCGCATCAGTCACTCAGTACAGTTACTCAAGCAAGGCACTTGAGCCGTTCTATTACGAAGGTAAATATTGTCATTTTTACTCCACTTCATTTAGTCGAAAGCTTTAGTTACGAGTTACTTTGATGATTAAAAGTAACAATGCAAAATATATCAATAAGGATGTATTTGTCCTCAAGAGGGAAATTAGCAATCTACCCAGCAGTACAATTTGAAAGTAATACGTAAAATGTTTTAATTAAAGCGATGAACACATTAATGCATGAATAATTATAATCCAATATTGGAATGTATTTTATTCTGAAATGGGCCAGTCTGCATTACGAGTACTTTTACTTGGAACAGATTTCTATTTCTGCAGTGCAGTATTACTACTATTACTTCGGTAAAAAATTGAGGAGAACTACAGGGACAGGAGAGAAGCACCTCTAGAGAAGTGCGCGGCAGGATTATGGGGACAGATGCAACAACGTCTGTCCCCGTAATCCTGAGAACAAAAGAGTTACACTAGAGGTTAGGATTAGGAGGATTATGGGGACGGCGGAACAAGTGAGCCCTCGATGTTGCTCATGTCTGTGCAACGTGTAGCTACACCAGATGTACACTAGGGGGTGCTGTAGCCGCTATATAACCAACGTGGATAACAGATCCAATAATTAGTGAACACACCTCCTACTTTGCGTGTATTAGTGGAGTGCAATAACATTTTCTAAAGTAGAGCAATTGCACAATTGCAATGTTTATGAGACTCAAAGCTAAGCTAAGTTAGCTGCAGCCTGCAACTGAGGTGGCACAAAGAAATGCCTTCATTTTGAGGAGATAAGGTAGGATGTAACAATAATGGCAACAATGAGAAATAATTTTGTAATAATATGATTATATTAAGGAACGAACAATTCTCTACTCTACATGGCAATGTCTGTCCAACACAAGAACACAATTAGTTTGTTTTATGGGCTATATTGCATAATGTGACAGACATAGGCCTGTTTATTTGAGGGACATGTCAACACTGGTATTATAATTAATTATGGCGATGTGTGTCCTGACACCACACACACACACACACACACACACACACACACACACACACACACACACACACACACACACACACACACACTTCTATTATAGCGCATCGTAAAATGTGATTGATTTGTTTAAGAGATTTAATATATTTGGCCTGCAGGGACACGACTGCCTGAGTGAGGGAGACATTGAAAGAGAGAGAGATGAGGTGGTGGTGGATGTGTGCAGAGGTGCGTCCCACCAGGCTTGCTGTCCTGGTACTTCTCCTCCTTGTAGTGGTCCACCACGATGTCCGTCTCCACGGAGATCAGCTTCTTCTTGTCAAACTCCCGCAGGTGCAGCATGGTGAGCTCGTCAAACTGCTCGTAGCAGAACAGCACCTGGCCACGCCCACACACACAGTCGGAGAGAACGACGAGTTTAGGTCAAGGAGAAGAGTTAAAAGTCAGAATTACACGGACAGGGGAAGAGTTCAAAATTAGTAAAACAAAATTAATAAAACATTATCTCTGCATGTACAGGAGAGAGATTTGTTTTTTGTTCCGTTTGTCTGCACTAGTTTGAACTTGAGGTGTATTTTAGTGCTTTTTTTACGACTGCCCGATGGCCGAGCGTCAAACGAAGTATCCTCCTCTCACAACAAAACGTTTTAACGACTTAATGACATTGCATAGACCGTTAAAATTACAACATAAGACAAATACCTCCGGGCTCATTTGCTTGGTTGGGGTGGGGGTTAATTAAACATCCAGATTATAGGAACAGGGGAAGAGTTAAAGGTTCAAGAAGTTTAATTGTCACATACACATCCAGGATGTGCAGTGAAATGAAAAATTGCATAATATGTCCCCTTTAAGAGTCAGGATTACAGGGACAGGGGAATAATTAAAGCGCATTGGTGTCTTGTAAAGCACTATAAATGCAATGAAGTATTATTATAATTATAATTATTATTCAAAGTCAGGATTACAGGGACGGGGGTGGAGCCAATAACGGAGGTAAAAACCTGTCCTCCACAAGAGAGACCACCCCCAGCCTAATAATCCATCATAACAACACTATATAATAATGGACCTCATTCTGGAACGCAGTTAAGAAAAAGTAAAGAAGAAATTTCTTCTTAACTCCACTTACGAAGTTCCTGGGACAATTCTGGCATTCCTGAATGGTTTCTTATCTGGGAATGGTTCTTAGCTAAGAACAGGATTTAAGAACGCGGAAAAGCAGTCGTAGCGACCTATTTGGAGTGCGCCCATGTTCTTAAGGGCTGAATTTATGAGAAATCATTGGTGATTGCGTTCACATCAATTCTACAGACATCCTCGGATGTAAATAATTATAATAATAATAAATACGAGAATATTTGTATCATTAACAATTACGTTTCACATGCATAGTCATGATTCTACGAGGCATCGTGATGTCCTAAGCATCCCCACTAAATTCTACGTCCATGATAGGCCCTATCAAGATCCACAAGTAGCCTACTCATGTATTTAACTCAACTGTACAATTGAATCTGCTCTCAGCCGTCTTGTTCTCTATTGTTATTTTTCATTGTTGGTTCTATTTTCTTGACCTTGCTTAGTGTGTACATTGTAAGAGCCAGTGGAGAAACATGCCACTGCTCATCTTACTGGTATGATGTTGCATGTGACAAATAAAACCTTCAACTTGCACGTGGACTTGAACATCAATTATGTAAATTGAACCATGCCATCCAATAATCAGTGATCAATCCAGCTATTTAAAGGGCCAAGTCTGCACCCTAGGCCTACACACACAATATGGCTCATCTACTGCTGCTGGAAGCTCTCGCTGATCTGCGCTGAGGAGGGAGTGCCAGTACCGCGACCATGCGGACCTGTGTGCACACGGTCCTGTTGTTGCCCTTATAAGGAGCTGGCGGGGCGTGTCTGTATGCTAATTCAGGTGTACGAGGACGCGCGTTCCATTTAAGAATCAGTGGCATTCCTCATCGGGGGCGCGCAGCTGAGAACACTTTGGCGGTTTAAGAACACATTTCCCCGCGTTCATGAATCCAGCGGACAGATTTCTTAAGTTTGTTTTTACGAAGTTCGTAAGAAGACATTTAAGAAGACACTTAAGAAAATGTTCCAGAATGAGGTCCAATGATCATAAGCAGGGTCCCCACCTCCATGTCCTTCTGCTTCATGGCCTCGTAGTAGGGCGAGTGCATGGCCAGGTGGCGGTTGGGGGCACACATGTAGTAGATGTTGCGGGTGCCAGCGGCCATGCGGGTGGAGTACTCCATCAGGTTGGTCTGCTGGCCCGCTGGCAGCGCAGACGACTCAAAGCGCAGCAGCTTGGCGATGTCCTCCTGCACACGGGGCCATGACGTTTAGTTAATAATAATAATAATAATAATAATAATAATAATAATAATAATAATAGTGCTATGGTTTAGTGACGCTCTGCCCCCCCCCCCGGAGAGACCCAACACCAAACACGGGTTCAAAAACTCATACTCCAGAAATTGGGGATGGCCAAAAATGTGCCTGCATATAAATCTGATAATGTGCTCAAAATTGTCATTGTCATGTATTTCATGAAAAAGTATATTTCTAAATCCTTTCAAAATGTTTGAAAATATGAACCATTTAGTCGCGTATCGGACACTTTTCTAAAGCTGCTCTAAACCTACAAAACCAAATTTTAAGATGCCGATTTGAAAATTAATGAACAGGTCGGGGGGGTGGTGATCGGGGATCGAACACGGGACCACAGGAGGAGGAGGAGGAGGAGGATGAGGACTGACCCGGACGTCCTGCTCCTGCGTGGTGACGATGCCCTCTCGCATGAAGAGGCCGTAGTCCTCAAAGAACTTGGCGTACTTCTCCGGCTCCTTGCGGCTCTGGTCCAACAGGAAGCGGATCACGCGCTGCTGCAGCACGTCCCGCAACTTCCTGTTAGGGGCGGGGTAAGGAGCCTGACTTTAGAAACACAGCCATTTAGATTTTGGGGCAATATCAAGTATTATCTCGGGGTCTTCAGCAAACATGAGGCTGATGGAGATCTGCAGACACGCGAAGCTGAAACAAACAAATGAATGAATGAAGGTGGGGAGCTGCGAGAGCTCCTCCGTACCTGATGAGGGCGCTCTCCTGCAGAAGCTCTCTGCTCAGGTTCAATGGGATGTCCTCACTGTCCACCACACCTGCACACCAACACACACACAACAGATGCCACTATCACTACCATTACAATAATTATTATGTCCTTGTTGTTTTGTTTTATATTGTATGTGTGTCCGTTTTGTATGTTTTGTTCCATGTCTACCCTTGCGTATTATATCCCTGTTTTTACCGTTTGCAGTATTTTATTAAGTAAATAAATAAATAAATAAAGGATTCTCCAGCAGGTCATACAGTTGTAGCACTAAAGTAAATGAACGGTCAACTTGGTGTCACCCAATCACAAAGTCAGCTGATCATCGATATTGATCTGGGAGCTAAACAGCAGGAGACAGACAGGGTGTGGAGAGAGAGGGGGGCGGGGCCAGACCTCGGAGGAAGCGCAGCCACTTGGGCAGGATCTCGGTGGCCTTGGTCTGGATCAGCACCTTCCTGCTGTACAGCGCCACGCTGGAGCCCATCTCCCGGCTCACGTCGAACATGCTGGGCTTCTGCACGCCGGAGGAGACACACGGGGGGAAACACAGACACACATCAGAACCATGTGAACAGGACCGCAAACATCCAAGAACATACAATACTGTTGACAGCTTGGAGTCCCTTAGCTGCATCGGTTGGTGATGTTCGGAAAAGTCACTCTCCGAATCTGGTGTATTCCCCCCTCCCCAGCGATAGGGTAGACTAGTGGGTATGAAGGGGGGTGGGGGCTTGGAGGCCGGCACCAGATCTCGGTAGGTTGACGGAGAGCCTCCTATACTCTAGTACCGCCCCAATATTGGCCAGTTCTGTGGAGCTATACAAGGTAGAAGTCGAATTTTGCCGTCCGATCTGTCTCAGAAGCATACAGAGGCCTTAAGGGGTTAGGCGCACCCCCCCCCCCCCTCACCACGTCGGGCACGTAGAAGATGCTGCGGATGTTGAGCGGGGCGTCAGCGCGGTAGTGCAGCGTGTAGCGCGGCTTGTCGTATGACTGCGACACGTAGCGGTAGAACTCCTCGTGCTGCCACTCACTGATCTCCTTGGGCTCCATCGTCCAGAGGGCCTGCACTCCGTCACACGGTGGGGGGGGAGAGGGGGAGGAGGGGGAGAGGGGGAGGAGGGGGGGGGGTGGGAGACAAGAGGAGAGGGGGAGAAGAGTAGAGGGTGAATTCATGCACACACACACACAACCTTCTTCATATCGGCAGGACCATTAATTTGAATATAATTAAAATCACAATATGGAACAATCGCAGGAGCTGCAATGTTTTTGATCCGGGTAAAATAAATGTAAATGTCAAATTGTATGAATCATATCGCAATCTCTCAAAATAATAGCTAGCCATATGGTATTAATAGATTCAACACAAGTGTGCTTTACAAAAGATCGGCTAAATCGAGAGAGCGAGCGAGAGAGAGAGAGATGGATTTCCCGTCCAATAAACAGATACGCATGTACTACATATTCATGTTGAGGAGTCAAGGACCTGGGAGGAGGGGAGCGCCGTACCTGCAGGGTGTTCAGCCGCCGCCCGTTCAGAAAGATGGGGAAACTGACGAAGTTGCTGTACTTGGTCACCACCTCTGTGGATGGAACAACGACAGCGAGCGCGTTATATAAACACAGGCGGGCCGCAAGGCAGCCGCGGGCAGGGGTGGAAAGTAACCAAGTACATTTATTCTAAACTGTACTCGAGTACAAATATGAGGTACTTTTGACTTTAGTATTTCTATTTTCTGCTACTTTATTCTTCTTCCCCACTACATCTCATATTGTCTTTGACATTACATTTATCTGACAGCATTACTGACTAGTTACTTTGCAGATTAAGATGAACAATACTAACTATAATTAAATACATTAATTATGATGTTATATCAATACAGCTAAATTGGCTCCCCAGGGGGCAATTCAGTAAACATGTAAAGTAATATGAACACAATGTATGAATAATTATAATCCAAATTGTATAATATATATTATTCTGTAATGCCCATTAATGAGTACTTTTACTTTGTTACTTTTAAGTAGATTTTGAATGCCAATACCTTTGTAATTTTACTTAGGTACATTTACAATGCAGGACTTTTACTTGCAACAGATTATTTCTACAGTTGGTGGTAGGAGACATATTATACCACCAGGTGTGAGTGTGATTATCCATTCCAAGCAGTTTCAAAACTGCTTGCAATGGCCCCCACTGACATCACAAGTGGAGTGTTCCACCTAGAGTATGCTGGGTAGATCAGCCTACCAGCCTGCCCAATGGACTGTAGCAACTGGTAGGCTGATCTATCCACATACATCGGGTGAACACTTCTACTTGTGATGTCATAAACCGGAGATGACACGGTTTCTGGAAACCGCTTGGAATGGCAAATCATGCTCACACCTGGTGGTATAATATTTCTCCTTTAAAAAGCTCAGAGTACTCCTTCCACCATGGCCCTGCGTGGCCGGGGTCGAGGGCCGGTACCTTTCACTCGGTCCTCGGTGGAGAACTCCTTGCAGTCGTCCTTGAGGTGCAGCACTATCTTGGTTCCCCTGCCGGACGCCGCTGGCCTCCGCGATCTCAAACACGCCGGAGCTGGGGGAGCGCGCGTGCACACACACATAAAGTTGTTGTCTGCAGGGGGATATGTTTGACCAGCCCAACATCCCAAAAGGCTATGCAAAGTGATTCAACTGACAGAAGAACGAGCGAAAAACAAACAGGACATTTGTGTCTTGCGAGACTAAATACAAGCTAACTGACCTAGGTACTAATTTTCTATTTGCCCTTCCGTTCTTCTCAGCGCACTCCCTTGTCACAAGATTCAAGACACTATGATGAAGTAGCTCTCTTCTCCCTCCTCTCACCCATCGGAGGACCACTTGTATCCGGGCGCGCCGGGCTCGGCCGTCTGGGAGTAGACGTCCACACCGTCGGCCACCATGAAGGCTGAGTAGAAGCCCACGCCGAACTGGCCGATGATGCTGCTGCTGGCCTCCGCCTGGTTCTGCAGCTCCTCCAGGAAGGCCTGCGGGACACGGATCACACCATCACGACATGGGGCAGGGCAATAGCACTTCCAACTTATAGTCACGATTAGTTCAACATCTTACCTCGATAACAATTCATTCACAATTTACAGTACAAGGTCTGTACTGTAAACTATTAAAGCTGCTGGAATACTTATTCTATCCGATCATAATTTAAAGGAAACACACAGATGACCTATCTATGGTTATTTATTGAATATTTTGAACAGTTGAAATTAACCAGAATTAACCGACATGAGCAAGATTAAGATAATTCTAAATTGGTTCTAATTTGGACAATCCCAGACTGAGGATATTGTCGGGTGGTGGAAAGAACACTTTGAGGAGCTCCTGAACCCGACCAGTACGTCCTCTGTGGAAGAGGCAGAGTCTGAAGACTCAGGGGAAGTCTCACCCATATCCTTGGTAGAGGTCACTGAAGTAGTCAAAAAGCTCTTCAGTGGCAAGGCGCCAGGTGTGGATGAGATTCACCCTGAGATGCTGAAGGCTCTGGAGATTGTCGGGCTGTCGTGGCTGACACGCCTAGTCAATGTAGCGTGGAGGTCGGGGACAGTACCTGTGGAGTGGCAGACCGGGGTGGTGGTCCCCATTTTCAAAAAAGGGGACCGGAGGGTGTGCTCCAACTATCGGGGTATCACACTGCTCAGCCTCCCCGGGAAAGTTTATTCCAGGGTGCTGGAAAGGAGGCTCCGGCCGATTGTCGAACCTCAGCTTCAGGAGGAACAATGCGGATTCCGTCCTGGCCGTGGAACAGTGGACCAGCTCTTTACCCTCGCAGGGTTGTTGGGGGGCGCATGGGAGTTTGCCCATCCAGTCTACATGTGCTTTGTGGACTTGGAGAAGGCTTATGACCGTGTCCCCCGGGGAATCCTGTGGGGGGTACTACGGGAGTATGGGGTACCGGGGCCGTTGGTACGTGCCATTCGGTCCTTGTACGAACAAAGTGCGAGCTGCGTCCGTATTCTCGGCACAAAGTCAAGCACGTTCTCAGTGGGTGTTGGACTCCGCCAAGGTTGTCCCTTGTCACCGGTTCTGTTCGTGATCTTCACGGACAGAATCTCAAGGCGCAGCCGAGGTGAGGAGAGTGTCCGGTTTGGGGACCTCAGAATTGCATCTCTGCTCTTTGCAGATGATGTGGTTCTGTTGGCTACATCAGACCGTGACCTCCAGCATGCACTGGGGCGGTTTGCAGCCGAGTGTGAAGCGGTCGGGATGAGAGTCAGCACCTCCAAGTCTGAGGCCATGGTTCTCTGCCGGAAAACGGTGGAGTGTTCCCTCCGGGTTGGGAGTGAGTTGCTGCCTCAAGCGAAGGAGTTCAAGTATCTCGGGGTCTTGTTCACGAGTGAGGCAAAATGGAGCGGGAGATGGACAGACGGATGGTGCAGCGTCTGCAGTGATGCGGGCGCTGTACCGGTCCGTTGTGGTGAAGAGGGAGCTGAGCCGGAAGGCGAAGCTTTCGATTTACTGGTCCATCTACGTTCCAACCCTCACCTATGGTCACGAGCTTTGGGTAGTGACCGAAAGAATGAGATCGCGGATACAAGCGGGTGAAATGAGTTTCCTCCGCAGGGTGGCTGGGCTCAGCCTTAGAGATAGGGTGAGGAGCTCAGACATCCGGAGGGAGCTCGGAGTAGAGCCGCTGCTCCTCCACATCGAAAGGAGTCAGCTGAGGTGGTTCGGGCATCTGATTAGGATGCCCCCCGGGCGCCTCCCTTTGGAGGTTTTCCGGGCACGTCCAACTGGGAGGAGACCCCGGGGCAGACCCAGAACTCGCTGGAGGGATTACATATCTCGCCTGGCCTGGGAACGCCTCGGGATCCCCCAGGAGGAACTAGAGAGTGTGGCTGGGGAGAAGGAAGCCTGGGGGGCCCTGCTTAGCCGGCTGCCACCGCGACCCAACCCCGGATAAGCGGACGATAATGGATGGATGGATGGATGGATGGACAATCCTACAATGATGACATCATGTCTTGCACTGTCTGCCAACAGGCTACAGATCCACATGTATGTGGAACCTTTGTCAGCCACCGAACACAAATAAAGGTTTAAAAAAACAAAACAATATGGCACGGCTGCTACCTTGGACCCGGAGCGGGCGATGGTCCCCAGGTTGGCCACCAGCTCCTCCTGGTTCATCCCCACTCCTGTGTCCTGGAAGGAGGGGGGGGCAACAAGAGGACAGTGGTTATATACAAATCCCCAACAGTCCCACTAAAAACAGAAGCATGCTTTATTTGTGTAGTACACCTATCCTCCACCAGGTGGCGAGCTCAAGCGTTGATATTTTGACAATATAACCAAGGATTTCAGCGTTTTGTGGCTTGATTTGGGAAACAAAAAGTAATAGACATAAAAAAACCTTGCGCTCTCCACACCCAGAACTTGACAGTAAGAAGACCCCAAAAGCATACAGTCCCTGGTTATCCACGCTACTCAGACCCCCCGCTGTGAGCAGCATACCTGGATGGTGAAGGTGCCCTTGGCGGAGTCCGTCTGCAGGTGGATCTCCATGGCGGCCGTGTCTCCCCCGCCCGTGATCAGCTTGTGGCGGAGTTTCTCCAGGGCGTCGCTGCAGTTGGAGATCAGCTCCCTGATGAAGACCTGAACCGCCCACGCGCACACACACACACACACACAGGTTGACTAGGGCTCACTACTAGAACACAATGAGGAGATATTAGAATACACACACCACCTCTTTCTCAGAGTAGAGGGACCTGGCGACGATATCCAACAGCTTCTTGGTCTCGGCCTGGAACTCGTGCTTGGAGGCGCTGCCTGGACGGACAGTAGGTCGAGGTTGACGTTAAACACAGACTGTTCCCAGCATTACTGATGTATAGAGTGTGTTATAACCACCATGTCCATACAACGCTTGTCACTGACCTTGCACATTCTCGGTGTCATCGATGATGGTGTGCAGAGGCTCCTCTTCGTCTGGGGCTTTCTCGGCCTCCTGGGTGCTGTAGAAGCTGGTCTGGCTGTACCACGGTTGGGGCTTTTGAGGGCCCCATAGTCTGGGTCTAGGGCCCAGACCCTGCTGCGGCTGTGACCGTCCTAGGCGGCCATCTGCTAGTGATGGAAAAAAGGTTTTTAGGCTACACCTTCTAGATCAGCCTACCAGCCTACCCAGTGGAGTGGACTGCACTGACAGGTAAACTGATCCAGTCAGCATACATCTAGGTGGACATTCCCACTTGTGATGTCACTAGACAGTAGTCACGTGGCAATTGTGAAACGGCTCGCGATGGCTGATCACCCTCACAGCTGGTGGCGTAATGTGTCACCCTCTTAGTCAACATGGACCCACTGGCGAGACGCGAGACACGCCGGTCTGACATTAAAAGACACGAACACGCCGTCCTCCATCACACTTGTAGTTCTTTATATTTTTTTGTATCCGACTCCGTTACTTACCTCCGGTGGTGAACGAGCTGGCGGCCGTCCTGCAGCTCAGGCCTCGGCTAGACGACAGGAGCCTCGGGTTGACTCTCTGCGGGCCGCACAGGGCGAACCTGAACACTTTGAGACAGCGCGCCATGACGAGAAGGAGCAGCGGGAGGAGGAGGAGCAGCGAGAGGAGGAGGTTTGACCTACTGGTCCGTCAACACGCGGAACAGACCGTGCGACGGAGGAGCGGCGGGGCAGTAAGAGGACCCCGCGCGTCGAAATGACGTCAGCAGAGGGCATCAAGTCCGACGCCTGATCAGAAAAACAGAGACTGCGTAGTTGGATTTAGCGAAGAAACCAACATCGTTGATATGTTGACGCAGTTTCTTAACTTTGGTTGTGATGTGTGTGTAAGTGTGGCGTTGAAGTAAAAACAAATAACACGTCACAGGCTGTATTCTGTTGCACACAGGTTTATTTAACAATATGGTATATAAGTAGGAAATGAGCCATTCTAACCAGTTTGTACAGTGATTTCATTCTTAATTTCTGGATATTTACAGTATTGTCTATCTGCATGATTTACATTGGAGAATAGTTTAATCAATTCACGTTGAATGCAAGAGAGAAAACAAAAGGGTTGCACCGGAATTCTTGTCTCTGAACTCAAATCAGCAGTAAAACAAGTAGATCCCCACCACAGGCTAAAGACAAGAGGCTCAGGACTTCATGGATAATCATCTTTTCTTTTTCTCTTTTCTAAATAAAGGAACAAATAAAGTTGAACTGCAAGACAAAAGCACTGGGCCCATTCCAGTTCATTGAACATTCCTGCACGTGTGAATGAAAGCATGGATGAGCAGTCAGTGGTGGTCTCACCCCCACACACACCTGCCATGTTGGTTGTGTTGTGTGTCTGGTGTGTGTGTGTGCAAAAAAGTTCCAGGTTCTATACAAATGTGTTAAATCTCCCACTATCTCTGCAAACAGGACAGAAAGTCGGTCTTTACCAAAGAGACGTATCCTTTTTGAAAAATTGTATATTAAGAATAAATTAGCCAGGAGAGCAAAGAAAAGGGAGAAAGGTGAAACCTGGCAAAACATGTTTTTAGAAAGTTCCCAGACAAATTCATTTACAATTCATCTTCTCAACACAAAAAAATGCTATTAATCTTTTCCAGAGGTACAAAAAAATTGCAAATAAAATGAAATGTATTTTTGTTTTGAGAAGTTTCATAAAAAAAAAAAAAATAAGTCAATAACCAGATCATAAACAAAATGGAAAACAAATTAAAACAACACAACGACCAGAACAACATAAGAAGCCCGTGGCTGGTCTGAACCAAAAAATATATTCTTTGTGTTTAATCGTCCTCTTTTTTTCAAACAGCAATTATTTAAACCCCTCCGATGTGTAGGAAGAATAAAGCAGTCCCCATTGGTTTCGTGAAACCGTCACAGTCCTCAGGCCTCATTTGACTAATTTCTTTGTATTCCTTTCAACTTTTTACAATAAGTACAAAAAAAAAGTTCTTGGATGGAAACGCCGCCCGCAAAAAGACCCATTGTTCGTCTTTCTCGGTCAAAGAAATGCTACAATCCTTCAACGTACTTCTCCAGAGTGTCCCCAGTGGTGTCGCCACCGCCACCGCCGCCCATCCCGCCCATGTCCCCGCCCCCCAGGCCCCCGCGGCCCGGCGTGCCGAGCTGCGGCAGCATGGCGCTCTGCTCCGCCCCGCCCATGTGTCCCTGCTCCATGGGGCTGCCGCCCCCCAGGCCCGGGTGCGGCGAGCCAGAGTGCAGGCTGCCGTGCTGCGGCGACGGCTGCAGTTGCATGCGTGGCGAGGGGCTGGAATGTGGCGGCGGCTGCTGCGAGGGCGGACAGGGTGACTGCGCCGGCGATCGCACCTGGTTGCCCAGCGAGTTGCCCATGGCCTGACCGGGCAGGTGCGCTCCGCCCTGGGGTGGGCCTTGGAGCATGTGGGGCTGGGGGCTCATGGCATTGGCCTGCACCGGGGAGCCCATCTGCTGCTGCTGCTTGAGCATCTGTTGCTGCTGCTGCTGCTGCTGCAGCAGACGCTGTTGGTGGAGGCTCTGGGCTGGGTCCATGCCCGGCTGGCCCATCTGGCCCATTGGCGGCAGCTGGCCCATGGGCCCTGCGCCGGCCTGCATGGCCAACTGCTGCTGCATGCGGATTTGGGAGTAGCTGGGTGGCCCGGGCTGCTGCTGGGGGAACTGAGGGTGGCCCTGGGGCATGCCGGCCTGCTGCTGCTGCTGCTGCTGCTGCTGCTGCTGCTGCTGCTGCATCTGATGCATGAGAAGCATCTGCCTGCGGTAAAGCTGCTGGTTGCAGTTGTGGGCACTGCTCATCATCTGGCCTTGGGGGCCCATGGTGGGCATGCTCTGGGGGCCGCCCTGCTGGGGAGGCTGCTGGGGCGCCTGCTGCTGCTGCTGAGCCGGCATGCCCGGCCGCTGCATGGCAGCCATGGCCTGCATGCTCGCCTGGGCGGCCATCATGGCCTGGGGGTTCTGCTGTTGCTGCTGCTGCTGCTGCTGCTGCTGCTGCTGCTGCTGCTGTGGCTGGTTGGCCTGGTACTTGGCCGTCCGTTGCTTGATGAAGGCGGCCATCAGGTGAGGGTTGGACTTGAGGATGTTGAGCACCTGCTGCTGCTGCAGCGGGGAGCTGGGTGACTTGAGGGTGCGCAGGAGGTCCTGCAGGGCACTGGGTGCGATGTTGCCCGCGATCCCCCGGGGCATGCCCTGCTGCTGGGGCGTCATGCCCGGCTGGGACGGCCCCTGGGGCGCCACCCCGGGCATCTGGAGGCCCTGCTGCTGGGGCATCATGGGCCTCTGCATGAGCTGGCCCTGCAGCACCATGGGGGCCCCCTGCTGGGGACCCTGCTGCTGCTGCGGGGGTCCCTGCTGCTGCGGGGGCCCCTGCTGCTGCTGTGGGGGCCCCTGCATGGGGTTCTGCATGCCAGGGCCCCAAGGGTTCTGCTGCATCACCTGGGGGCCCCGCGGGCCCTGCATCATCTGCATCTGGCCGCCCATGGGCCCCACCATGCGGGGATGGTTCATGGGCACCCCGTTAATGGCGCAGTTTTGCTGGTGCTTGGCCTTGGCCACCATCTCGATCTGCCGGGCCACCTTCATCGCTGCCAGCAGGGGCTGCTGCTGTGGAGGCTGCTGCTGCTGTGGAGGCTGCTGCTGCTGCTGCTGTGGAGGCTGCTGCTGCTGCTGTGGAGGCTGAGGCTGCTGCTGCTGCATGCTGGGCAGCGGCGATTGCTGCTGATGGAGGGGGGAGGACTGGGGCCCTGGCTTGCCCTGCGGCACGGGCGTGGGAGGCTGGCTGTTGCGGCCGTTGTTTGGGAAGCCTTGGGCCATGACTTGGGCCTGGTTGGGGGTCTGCTGCTGTTGTTGTGGCGGCGGCTGCTGTTGCAGCTGCTGCTGCTGCTGCAGCTGCTGCAGGGGGGGCTGGCCGGGCATGGGCTGGGGTGTCTGCGGCGTGCCGGGATGCTGCTGGCCCGAGGTGGGCGTGCCGGGAGCGGTTGAGGTAGGTGGGGAGGGGAGGGGCATGCGGCTCCCCGCCATGGTGGCCATCCGCCGCCGCATCATCTGCACCTGCTGCAGGCGGTGCTGCAGCTGCTGCTGCAGCAGCTTCTGCTTGATGTTGAGGCAGAAGGGCACGGGGCACTTGTTCTCCTGGCAGTGCTTGGCGTGGTAGCAGCACAGCGCGATCAGCTGCTTGCACACGGGGCAGCCGGCATTGGTCTTGCGCTTGCAGGCCTTGGTGTGCTGCACCACCCTCTTCATCTTCTGGCAGGACGGCAGCGAACAGTTGGCGTTGCGGCACTGGCAGGCGTGCACCAGCGAGGCGATGCAGCGCTGGATGCTGAGGCGCCGGCTCTCCTGAGGGCTCTTGGAGGCCTCGCCACCCTGGCTATTGCTGTCGTCATCCAGGCCCAGGCCCCACTTCACCATCTTGTGCTCGTGACCCTTGATGCTGTGACAGTTGATGCACAGGTCAAAGTCCTGGGGTGGGGGGGAGAAACACACACACAAGGTATGTTAGACATACAAACGTTTGTTGCACACACACACATACACGACACACAAACACACGATTGTGAGACACACAAAGGTTGCTAAACGCACACAACGTTGCTCGCACACACGACACAAACACACCATGTTTGCTACACACACATGCACAAAGGCGTGTCATGTACTCGACGACATATTGTAGATTCTCGATCCATCTTGGTTTTTTTCTTAATGCCCGTGCTGTCCTCAACATATGCCCTGAATATAGTTTGACAGCCAGTGTAAACACTCTTTGCTCTGAGATTTATATTTTTGTAAAACGGAAAAACAAAGACATGTTCCTGATTAACATATGCTTCTGTAAAACTATATATAATAATCATTCATTAAACTGTACATGCATGGGAAAAGTATTTACCCTTAGCTTATCTGTATATATCATGGTTCAACCAATAGGTAACTATGTAACATCAAGCTAAATTATTGTTAATTATTAAATAATTATACACAATTGAAGATAAACATAAAAGGGAATCTTACATACCAACAATGCTACCCAAGACATAGGATGTTCGCGGATGCTGACAGATTATGAGGTGAAAGCATTTTCTAATTTTCAGCAGTACAGCACTCACTTCCTGATTCACATGACAGGACCGCATTTTTTAGAAGCTCTCTTAAAGAGACCGTAACTTCTTAAAACAAAGTGAAACTTAGAAAACTGTAAAACAAGGCCGTTAAATACTGGTCCTTGGGACTATACACCTCTGGAAGTTCCAATGGCACACACTACACACAGGCCCACACACACACACACACAACCACCACCTCCCCACCCTCCCACCATACCTCGCAGACGGTGCAGTGCCAGCGCGTCTCCACGTGGTGCTTGCACTCGTTGCAGGTGTACACAAAGCGGTCCTGGCCCTGGTTGTGCAGCTCCACCAGCATGCACATGGAGCTCCACTTGCAGCGGCGCAGTGAACTGAACTCCCAGTGCTTGTCCCGTGCCAGCGTCAGGAAGGCATCGCGGCCGTCCATCAGGTCGTTGCTCAGCAGCGGGTCGGGGTCCATGATGGGCGGCAGCGTGTTGATGACGGGCCCGGCGTGCAGGTGGATGATGAAGAACACCTGGCGGGGGGGAGGGAGGGAGAGAGAGAGGGAGAGGGTGTTAGAGAGAGAGGGAGGGAGAGAGGAAAGGAGGGAGGGGGGAGAGAGGGAGAGAGAGAGGGGAGGGAGGGTGGAAGAGAGGGAGGAGGGAGAGTGAAGGAGAGAGGGAGAGAGAGGGAGGGAGGGCGGGGGGAGAGAGAGGGAGGGAGGGAGGGGGGAGAGAGAGGGAGGGAGGGAGGGGGGAGAGAGAGGGAGGGGGGAGAGGGCGGGAGAAAGAGGAAGGGAGGGAGGGTGAGAGGGAGGGAGAGAGAGGAGGAGGGAGGGTGGGTGGGAGGGAGAAAGAGGGAGAGGGAGGGAAAAAAAGGAGGAGGGAGAGAGGGGATGCATGTGTAGAAGTGTTTCCCCGGCAACAGAAGGCCCTGTCCATATAATGTATAGGACGGCTGTAGAGCCATGTATCGTCTCTCTCTCTGTCTGTCTTGCTCTCTCTCTGTCTCTCTCTCCATCTCCCTCTCTCCCACTCTCGTTCCCTCCCTCTCTGTCTCAGTCTCTCTCAAAAACATAGCAATAATCATGTATAATATATAATGACTAATTCTGAATAAATGAACTAACTCCTCTTGCAATCTGTCAAAAAGTCCCACAGTTAGTGATGGGATATCACTAACTTATGATACATGATTGGATTTGGTAAAAAAAGTGATTGCTGTAGGCTCCACCCACCTCCTTATGCTTCTCCATGGAGGCGTAGAGCTTCTGTGACAGGTCATTGGCCACGTTGGGCATCCCCGGCTTCTTCTTATTGGCCCGGCTTATGCTGCTCTTGTTCTTATTGGTCTTCTTGTTGTTCTTCTTCTTGGCGTTCTTGCTGTCCGCCTGCGCCCCCTGGTGGAGGTCGATGGTTGAGATTGGGCGAGATAAGATAAGATCAAACTTTATTAGTCCCTGAAAGGAGAGGAAACTCTTATGCCAACCTAAGAATAAAAACAACCTCTCTTAACTCCTCACCTCGGGGGTCTCGCAGGAGGTGCTGTTCTCCTCCCGCTTTCGTTCCTCCTCCTCCTGCTCCAGCTCCTTGATGCTCTCCTCCAGCACGTTGGGCCAGAAGTCGCCCTCGAAGTAGGGCAGCTCATTGGCGCTGGTCAGACGGTCCTCTGTGGCCTGCTTGAAGATGTCCTTCGGGAGGAAGTAGACGACAGACAACAGGGTCATCACCACAGAACCACAGCAAAGAAAAGTCACTCACAAGCCCTGCCATGTTAACAAAGATCACTTTAGAAGTTGTTTTAAAGGGGCCTTATATACACACCACCAGGTGTGTGCGTGATTTAGCCATTTCAAAATTGTCCACGTGACTAAAATTGTCATTGTGACAAAGTGACATCACAAGTGGGAGTGTCCATCCGGATGGGTCCGCCCACTGGGTAGGCTGGTGGAGTGATCTAGTCAGCATACATCGCTAGGTGGACACCAAGTATTTTATTAGTCACATGTACATCACAACCCAGGGCCATTCTATACAGTGAAACTCTTGATGTGACGTGGCAGGTGACAGTACATAGGAAGTATGCAAAAAAAACAAGAGTAGATTATAAATATATGTATATATGTTGAAAAAAACCAGATGTAGCACAATATATGTGCATAATAAAGATAACATTGTGGGAGTGTGTGTGTTTGGTGGCTGGCTAAATTGGCCCCACCTGGCCTGAGTTACAGTCTGCGGGGTGGGGGGCTGCAAATCTGTGGTGCATTGGGCAATCAGTGCACCACAGGTTAAGCGAACCACCAGCACACACACTCGATGAGAGGTAGCATGCTAGCACATGTACCATCTGCTCTGTCTGTCATTTACCAAACATTTACAGTAAACCAGACTTTTCACCACAACCCTGCCTTGTGTTCTTGGAGGAGCCCTGAACTAAGCCACTTGGCAACAAGGTATGCTACACACATATATACACACTCAGTCAATCACATGGCAGCAAGTCAATGCATTTAGGCATGTAGACATGGTCAAGATGATCTGCTGAGGTTCAAACCGAGCATCAGAATGGGGAAGAAATGTGATTTAAGTGAGTATTTCAGCAACTGCTGATCTACTGGGATTTTCACGCACAACCATCTCTAGGGTTTACAGAGAATGGTCCGAAAAAGAGAAAATATCCATTGAGCGGCAGTTCTCTGGGCGAAAATGCCTTGTTGATGCCAGAGGTCAGAGGAGAATGGCCAGACTGGTTGGAGCTGATAGAAAGGCAACAGTAACTCAAATAAGCACTCGTTACAACCGAGGTATGCAGAAGAGCATTTCTGAACACACAACACGTGGAACCTTGAAGCAGATGGGCTACAGCAGCAGAAGACCACACCGGGTGCCACTCCTGTCAGCTAAGAACACCAAACTGAGGCTACAATTTGCATGGGCTCACCAAAATTGGACAATAGAAGATTGGAAAAAGGTGCCTGGACTGATGAGTTGATTTGTGCTGCGACATGCAGATGGTGGGGTCAGAATTTGGCGTAAACAACATGAAAGCATGGATCCATCCTGCCTTGTATCAATGGTTCAGGCTGGTGGTGGTGTAATGGTGTGGGGGATATTTTCTTGGCACACTTTGGGCCCCTTAGTACCAATTGAGCATCGTTTAAACACCACAGCCTACCTGAGTATTGTTGCTGACCATGTCCATCCCTTCATGACCACAGTGTACCCATCTTCTGATGGATACTTTCAGCAGGATAACGCGTCATGTCACAAAGCACTAATCATCTCAAACTGGTTTCTTGAAGATGACAATGAGTTCACTATACTCAGCAGGCCTCCCAACCAATCACACAGATCTCAATCCAAGAGAAGCACGGCTTTGGGATGGTGGTGGAACGGAGATTTAGCATCATGGATGTGCAGGCAGACAAAATCTGCAGCACTGCCATGGATGCCATCATGTCAATATGGACCAACATCTGAGGAATGTTTCCAGCACCTTGTTGAAATCTATGCCACGAAAGAATTAACGGCAGTTTCTGAAGGCAGAAAGGGGGTCCCGACCCGGTATTAGGCAAGGTGTACCTTAATTATATATATATATACATATTATAAATATGCGTTTGAGAATGGCACAATATACAGATAAAGATAATGCAATATACAGGTGACAGATAAGAAAGGATATTTATATTATTATTTATTGAAGGATATTTTATAATAAAAGATATTTAGAAACACATCAGCTTGTTCCCAGAAAATGCAGGAATGGGGAATATAACCTATGAATCCTGAAGTATTGTGAGGGCCATAGTAGCAGTAAATGTAAAGTGATCAATGAGATTGGGGTTGCTGGTTGAGAAGGCTGATGGCCTGGGGGAAAAATGTGTTTTTGCGTCTGGTATTCCATGCCTGAATGCTCCGGTAACATCTACCAGGCGGCAGCAGTGTGAACAGTCCATAGCCTGGGTGGCTGTAGTCTTCCAATGATTTTCTGTGCTTTCCTAAGGCATCGTGTGTGGTAGATGCTTTGCACAGCGGGGAGATGCTGGCCGATGATGTGCTCCGCTGTCTTCACCACCCTCTGGAGGGCCTTTGATCAGCAGCGGAACAGCTGCCGTACCAGGCAGTAATGCAGCCAGAGAGGATGCCCTCAATGGTGCACCTGTAAAAGTTAGTGAGCGTTTTTGCAGACATGTCAAACTTCTTGAGTCTCCTCAGAAAGTAATGGTGCTTTTGGGCAGTTTTTACAGCCGTGTCGACACACAGAGGAAGCAGGAGACTTTCTCCACTTCAGCTCTGTTGATGTGTATGGAGGCATGACGCCGCCCCTGCCACTTCCTGAAGTCCAGATAGTCTTGCAGATGTTGAGAGGTTGTTTCCCTTTCCAAGTCCCTGACTTCCTCTCTGTAGGCGGTCTAACCATTGTTAGTGATGAGACCCAGGACGGTGGTGTCGTCTGCAAACTTAAGGATGGTGTTTGAGCCATGTGGCTACACAGTCATACGTGAACAGGGTGTACAGAAGGGGACTGAGTATGCAGCCCTGAGGGGCTCCGGTGCTCAGGGTCAGT
Organism: Coryphaenoides rupestris; assembly: GCA_002895965.2. Lineage (NCBI taxonomy): Eukaryota > Metazoa > Chordata > Actinopteri > Gadiformes > Macrouridae > Coryphaenoides > Coryphaenoides rupestris. The sequence goes on along the minus strand of PIJE02000672.1, from coordinate 92,061 downwards.
ACAGGTTAGGAAGTCCAGGATCCAGTTGCAAAGGGAAGTGTTAAATTCCAGGATCCTGAGCTTGAGCACGAGCTTAGCATGCACAATTGTGTTGAATGCTGAGCTGTAATCAACAAACAGCATTCTCCCGTATGTATATCCCTCGTTGGGTGGGAGAGGGTGGTGTGAACTGTCAGGGCGATGGTGTTGTCCGTAGATCTGTTGGGACGGTGTGCAAATTGAAGGGGGTCCAAGGTGTCAGGAAGGGTGGAGCAGATGTGGGTTCTGACTAGCGGCTCAAAACGCTTCATGATGATGGATGTCAGTGCTACAGGCGGTAGTCTTTCAGGCATGGAAGGTTTCTTTGGTACGGCGACAATGATTGCAGACTGGTACAGGGAGAGGTTGAATATAGAGGTGAATACCTCCGCTAGCTGATCGGTGCACCCTCTGAGGACACAGCCTTGAATGCCGTCTGGCCCTGGAGACTTCCGTGGGTTTACTCTTTTAAGAGCTCTCCTCACGTCAGCCATAGTGATTCACTATGTCACAATGACAATTTTAGTCGGGTGACAATTTTTAAATGGCTTGTCATGACTAATCACGGCGACACCTGGTGTTATAATAGGGCCCCTTTAAAGCACAGAGTCAATGATGGACACTCACTGAACATAACATGCCAAACATATTTACCTCCATGTTTAACAGAAGTAAAACCTTCTACCCGATAGTAATTACAATACACTCTTTTGGGCAATCTCGTGATGCCACACATGCAGACCTTGTAGTCATGGAGGATCCGCTCGCGAAGGCCTTGTCCAGCATCTTCCGGTACCACTCCTGCAGCCGCTTGGGCTTGGGGATCTTCTGGTCGTCGGGGTGACAGTGGAAGATGTAGTCGTCGCCCTCGCTCGGGGGGCAGGCCCAGATGTGGCCCATCACATACCTGGAGGTGGGAGAGGGAGGAAGAAGGTGTTTTTACAACAATGGTGGACAGAGGAGGAGAACTCTATTCTCCTATGCGGCCAGCAGAGTGCGCTCAGGTGCTGCGTGGTGGCGGTGATGGTGCGCTACCTACCCCAGCTTCTTGACGTACTCCAGGTAGCCTATTAGGATCTCGTGGTAGACGGCCGTCCTCAGTAGGCGGGGCTTGAAGAAGTGAATACTGTCGAGGTATGATATGTAAACCCGTCTGCGGAAAGACAGAGATAAAGTGGTGCGTCATTCAAGGTGCGCGTGGTATGCAGGTGTGGGAGTGTGTGTGTTTGGTGGCTTCGCTTCACCTGGCCCAGTTAGAGTCTGGGGGGGTGGGGCTGCAAGCCTGTGGTGCATTGGCTAATCAGTGCACCACAGGTTAAATCAGCCACCAGCACACACACTATGCTAGCACATGTACCATCTGCTCCATGTCATGTCATTTTACCAAACCTTTGCAACTAGATTTTTCAACACCACTATTGCCTGTGTCCTTGGAGGAGCCCCAAACAAGAGACTTTGCTACAGCAGGTAAAAGCAAGTGGAACTTTGACTGCTGGAGACTGCATCCCTCCTGGGTGTCTGGAGGGAGGGGGGGGGGGGGGGGGAGGAAGGGGGGAGGTGGTACCTGGTGTTGGGGAAGGCGCACTCCGAGCCGTACTCTTGGACGTGCATGCCGAAGAAGCACACGTCCACCCCGTCAATCTCCTCAAACGCGAAAAGTGCTTTGGTTCTGTAAGGGAAGGTCTCCATCATATCGCCCGAGTCCACAAACCTTGCGATTCAGAGAAAAAAACAGAAGACATGCTGTCGGTTAGCCTGGCAGCTTTCACCTTATGCAAACCTTAAGAGGACAATGTTTCACGTGGAAAAATAAAACAAATTAAAAAAGGTGCTGTAGGTTTTAAAAGGAGCTATAATTTGTTGGAAACGCAACAGCCCGTCGCTGTGATGATATCAGTTTCAAAGTTGACTGCACATGCCCTCTGTATATGAACCCATTTAGAATTGAGGGCATCTCTTCCCTGATTGGTTCAGGGAATCCATCTTGCCGTCAAAACAAAGGTGAGTGAATGCAGCACTTCTCAATGGCGGAGAAAGTCAAGAGACAGAGCGTCTCTCTCTCCCCCTCCCTCTCTTTCTCCCTCCATCCCTCACAGCACCTTTTAAGCATCCATCACACATCGCTACGGAAGCCAGAGCCACCACCGTGGAGCATCATCGCTTCCTCCTCCATCCTCCACCTCTCCAGCTGCTCCACCTACCTGGACTTCATGCCAGGCTTCACCTCCACGTTCTTGTCGGAGCTGGCCACCACCCGGACAAACACCTCGCCCGCCTCTGGGTGGTTCTGCCTCTTCAAGTACTTGTTCACCCGGTCCTCGATGTAGGTGCCCAGCCGCGTGGTCTGCAACCCTGCGGGGGGAGGGGGAAGAGGGTGGGCGAGAGAGTCAGGCAGTGGTCAGGATTGATTTGGATCTTTAACCGCTAAACTGCAGAGGAGTTTTTTATTTTAAATGGGGTTTTTCTTAACACATTGACACTGAAGTCGGTCACTTTTCTGAGGTTGAATCATTATTCAATCTTCAATCTTAATACGTTTTAATTCAACTGTTTGTCTTCAATGTTTACGGTCTACTCGTGTTGAGTGGAACGTTTGATACGGACCAAAATCAGGATGATAAAGTTAACGTCTCGTCTTCAATTACAGGACTGCAGTTCGGCAACAGACTGATGAAGATGTCTGAAGGTAAGCCTTAACCTAGCAACTATGGTGTTCATCATCAACCTCACCACCTGTCATCAGAGAGAGAGAGAGAGAGAGAGAGAGCGCGAGAGAGAGACTTACTTTTGGCCGAGAACTTGTTGTCTTTTCTCGTCTTGCCCGACTTCTTGAGACAGTTGTCGCATATAAAGCTACGAGACGGAGACAGAATGGGCACATGAATATTCCTCTAGTTTATCTCAGAGAGAGCATCCATGCGTGTTCGAATGAAACAAGAAGGATGCGGAGGTGGATTCAAGAGAGGAGAGGAGCCGTTACCCCGATGGCCAGATGACGTCGTAGTGCAACACGCAAATTTGGTGCATCTTGCGCCCGCAGTCTTTACATTCTACAAACCTGAGAGGAGGAGGCCAAAAGGTCACAGCATCAGCACCGCACCGTCCATGTACACCATGTACTCTCAAACCATGAAGTCACCATGAAACGCTACTGCTGGATCTACTCACGGTTCGGGGTCCAGCATGTCGTTCTTCTTCTTCTCAAACTGCTCTTTTGAGATCATTCTGGACGGAGAGAAAAGGACAACCAGACACCAGTTCCACAAAATTAAACACGTGCTGACGAGTGACCAAAGTGCATCAACAACGCCACCTCTGGTGAAACGCAGGCCATTGCAAGAATAGGCCCTTTTCGCAGATGGTCAGTAGCAGGGTAAAGTAACTTCCTGTTCCTGTAGCAGCAGGGTAAAGTAACTTCCTGTTCCTGTAGTAGCAGGGTAAAGTAACTTCCTGTTCCTGTAGTTGCAGGGTAAAGTAACTTCCTGTTCCTGTAGTAGCAGGGTAAAGTAACTTCCTGTTCCTGTAGAAGCAGGGTAAAGTAACTTCCTGTTCCTGTAGAAGCAGGGTAAAGTAACTTCCTGTTCCTGTAGTTGCAGGGTAAAGTAACTTCCTGTTCCTGTAGTAGCAGGGTAAAGTAACTTCCTGTTCCTGTAGTAGCAGGGTAAAGTAACTTCCTGTTCCTGTAGTTGCAGGGTAAAGTAACTTCCTGTTCCTGTAGTAGCAGGGTAAAGTAACTTCCTGTTCCTGTAGTAGCAGGGTAAAGTAACTTCCTGTTCCTGTAGTAGCAGGGTTAAGTCATTTCCTGTTCCTGTAGTAGCAGGGTAAAGTAACTTCCTGTTCATGTAAAAGCAAGGTTAAGTCATTTCCTGTTCCTGTAGAAGCAGGGTAATGTAACTTCCTGTTCCTGTCATTATAACGTCAGGTGGGTTATACTGATGTCTGTTGGAGCACCAGCATGGTATCAATGTATATCTACTGGACTAGTTGTGTTTATACTGGTACACTGGGCCAGACCTAAATCCAACGGAGCCAGTATTAACATTATGAGCTACACCTGGGTTGTTCCTGGTGTGACCGGGTCTGTGATATGGCCATTGAAACCAGCTGACATATTAGCAGCCAATCAGCGGAGACCCTAATGAGGCTCGTGGTGTGTTGGGTGCCTCTGCTTCTCGGTGGGTCCCCCCCGACGGTCGCTAAACTCACGTTTGTGGCTGCACGGGGTCGTCGCCCAGGGTCACGCTGTTGCCCTGGATCTCGTTGAAGCACTTCTCGCAGAAGTGATACCTGATGGTGAAAAGGACACAGTTGAGTGCACATACACGCACACACGCGCGAACGTACACGCACACGCACACACACATGTAGAATAATAAAGAAATGTATATAATATATACACAATAAAAAATATGCAGATGTACAAACATGCCATGCCATCAGATGGAGTGAATAAACATTGGAATTAATGTTTTGGACATTGGTGGTTTATCATTAGATTCTAAGGCATTATGTACACGTTTTTTAACGCTTCATTTTTAGTTTGGATGCATCAAATAGTTGAGGTGGACTCCAAGAAAAAGAAAAAAAACGATTGGCACCCAGTAGGCGATGCTCGACACCAGGGGGCGCTTCTGAGCATGATCCAAGCCTGGAGCCCTGGAGGCGGTGAGCTTTAGCACATAAACGGTAATTGCTTTAATGATGCAGTTGTATGAGTCGCGGGCACACCTTGGGTGAGTAGTAGCCGCTCCGCACGCACACTGACCTGTTCTGGTAGCTGAAGTAGGTGCCGTCCCGCGAGATGGTGCACAACTGCTTGCCGTAGCAGCACAGCGTCTGAGGCGAGAACTCGTACTGCACATGGGAGACGAGCAGGAGACAGAAAGGGGGTGGGGGGGGTTGGACAGTCAGTTTGACAGTCCACTAACTATCTCCAGTCCCAGCCAATGGCAGGGCTTGTAGCAGCCAATAATAATAGTAATAACTACGGTTAATATGTGTGTGTGTGTGTGTGTGTGTGTGTGTGTGTGTGTGTGTGTGTGTGTGTGTGTGTGTGTGTGTGTGTGTGTGCGGCTATTTGGGTGAGTGTCATGGAAGTGTGCCACTTTATATCCAATAAATAAAACTTTAATATACAAGTATATTATTACATTATCAGCTCAGTTATTACATTTTGTATGACTTTTTTTTACACCGCTAACAATGTAATAGCCTGCCAATAATATAATAAGTTATTACATTAGGCTCAAAAGATTATTACGTTATTGTTTCAGAAAATGTATTACATTATTGGCCAGTTATTACATCATTGACTTTTATTCCATTAAGAATTGCTAAATGACTATGTTAATGGCGGTTATTACATTAACTGTAGTCATGGCTGCTACAGGACTCAACGAACCACAATAAAAAATTATTTGTTAGTTTCTGGGCGGTTTCCATGCAAACACACACAGACCTGTATACTTTCGAAATCATACTGCGTGTTTGTGTTGCTTATCTGACATTGGCAAGTGTACCGTAGAACAGCGAATACAGCACAATTATTACGACCAAATATTATTTGCCTGGGTCTGATTATATGCATTCTGTAGGACTGCGTACATGTTCTTTCAAAAGGTTGCCATTCAAGAAACAATAGATGCATGCTTGTGTGTATATACAGTACATGTACACACAACCACGCTCACAATGATTAAACAGCATTGAAGAGTACAAAATAATCACTTGAAACTGTTCCGTTTGGGCCTCCCAAAGCGTTGGTGAAACTTCTCTGTAGAATCAAGAGGTCTTCGGCCAATAAATGCTTTACCAAAGTGGCTCAAACACTTGCTCCTATGGAACCCAACGTGTCTATTTTTTACTGTAAGGACTGCTCAGCCTGCGTCTTTTTATTATTTAACTTGTAAGCGAGAGTTCTGCTCAAACCTTAAACCTGACATGCCAGACTGTTTGGTTCACAGAACCATCTGGGACGTCGTCATTGGAAACAGTTTGGAAAAGGGCTCCTCACACCCTAAATCACGCCCCCGTAGATGACAGTAGGACGCCGATTGGTCCGAACCACTGATGGTTCGGACACAAACGGATAGCTTGAGCCTGGCCATACCAATCTTTAAAGAGAAACGGAATGATGTGAACTCACGAGATCGGAATGATGTCTCATGAGGCCTCAGTTTACAACCCTTTAATAACTAACCCTTTAATAGTCTTAAATTAAGTAAACGCTTTGGCCTTTTCGAGGCCTGGCGCGAGACGCGGGGGGCTCACCTTGCGGCCGCAGCAGTAGCCCAGGCCCTGCATGACGGGGTCGATCTCAGCCTCGAACACCTCGGCCAGCTTGGAGCAGTACTTGTAGACGCGCGACGTCTTGCGGTTGTACAGCCAGGCGTTGTTGAACATGATCCACACGTCGTCCACGTACTGCCAGGGCTCCTGGTACTGGCCCGTGTCCAGCTTGCGCTTGATGGTCGACAGGTCCATGGGGGTCTTCACAATCTCAAAGTAGTCCTGCAGGGGGGCGGGATCGGGGCCCGGGGGACACGTGGAACGGTTAGGAACTTTTATTTTTAGGAACCTTTCTTCTTGATGGATGGAAGAGGCTTTTTTGCAATTATACAAGATGTGTTTACATGCTAATTTGCGACGCAAAACAATGTCTGACGACGTACGTCATTATAATTCCACAAAAATGCATTCCGTTGTATGACCAAAGACAAAATGAGTACAAAATTAGAGATTTCCTATCCAAATGTCCCATATTGTGACAAGAGTGAGAGCGGGTGTGAGAGAGTGCGAGACTGTGTGAGAGACTGTGTGAGAGCAGGTGTGAGAGAGTGAGAGACTGTGTGAGAGACTGTGTGAGAGCAGGTGTGAGAGAGTGAGAGACTGTGTGAGAGACTGTGTGAGAGCGGGTGTGAGAGAGTGAGAGACTGTGTGAGAGACTGTGTGAGAGCAGGTGTGAGAGAGTGAGAGACTGTGTGAGAGACTGTGTGAGAGCGGGTGTGAGAGCGGGTGTGAGAGACTGTGGTGAGAGCGGGTGTGAGAGCGGGTGTGAGAGACTGTGTGAGCGGGTATGAGAGACTGTGTGAGTGTGTTTGAGAGCGGGTGTGAGAGAGTGAGAGACTGTGTGAGAGACTGTGTGAGAGACTGTGTGAGAGCGGGTGTGAGAGACTGTGTGAGAGACTGTGTGAGAGACTGTGTGAGAGACTGTGTGAGAGCGGGTGTGAGAGAGTGAGAGACTGTGTGAGAGACTGTGTGAGAGACTGTGTGAGAGACTGTGTGAGAGACTGTGTGAGAGACTGTGTGAGAGACTGTGTGAGAGTGAGAGAGACTGTGAGAGAGTGAGAGACTGTGTGAGAGCGGGTGTGAGAGAGTGAGAGACTGTGTGAGAGAGTGTATGAGAGCGGGTGTGAGAGACTGTGTGAGAGACTGAGAGCGGGTGTGAGAGTGAGAGACTGTGTGAGAGACTGTGTGAGAGACTGTGTGAGAGACTGTGTGAGAGTGTGTATGAGAGAGTGTATGAGAGCGGGTGAGAGACTGTGTGAGAGTGGGTGTGAGAGAGTGAGAGACTGTGTGAGAGACTGTGTGAGAGTGAGAGATTGTGTGAGAGAGTGTATGAGAGCGTGCCAGTTAGCGAGAGTGAGCAAGCGAGTGTGAGAGTGTGGGAAAGCGTGTGAGTGAGAGAGTGCAAGAGTGTGCAAGTGTGTTGCGTGTGTGTGTGCTCACAGGAATGCCCAGCAGCATGGGGTCCACTGGCTGTCTGAAGGGAAGGGACTCGGGGTCCTGGCGGTAGAGGGACTCCAGCGTGGGCATCAGGGCCTGCCGCAGCTCCTCGGGCTTGAAGACTGCAGAGAAGCAGCACACCAGGGGAACCAGCGATGCAGCGTTTAGTGTACTTCATAGTGTACTTCATAGTGCACTTTAGTGTACTTCATAGTATACTTCATAGTGCACTTTAGTGTACTTCATAGTGTACTTAAGATTTTAAATCTGTAACAGGTAATCTTAATGACTGCTTGAACTATCAATTCCCTCCAAGGAACTACTGTTGGAAGCTGTAACTGTCAATGTTTCTCTTGTCTCTTACAAATAAATACATGAATAATAATAACAATAAAACACATATATACACATTTTATGCAAATCGATCAAAAATGAGAAATGCATTAATGTATAAAAGAATATCAGCACATAACAAACGGTTGATAAAGGTCCTGTATGTGAGAATCATGAATTCCCTCAAGGACTACATGCTGGAGGTTATATGCAGAAATCCCTTTAAATGGCCAGTATATGAACAGGTTGTGATTGAACTTCAAAAACGAGTCCCCCCGACTTTTGGTGGGAAAAAGGAATGAAGTGGCATGTATAATGTCCAAAAATATCCATTCCTTTATAGCTTTTAAAGTTGTACAAGGTTTATTTATTTATTTATTATTTAGTTTGATTGTTATTGTCTCTCAACCCATGGAGCTCTCCAGCACTCTAGTGCTCTGAACGCACGCAAGTGCTCCAGCAGGCTGCAGTTCACATACTACCCACAGGGGTCAGTAACGAGCAGGAATTCATGAATATTAGAAATGGTAACTTTAAAAGGAGAAATGACCAAAATGCGCTAAAGACATAAAATCACCTGTCATCAGCACACTTCACTTCTGCTAATTTAAAAAACACATTTTCTCCTGACAGCGTCACTAAGCGGTTCTTACTCTTCTTGCGGTTCTGAGTGGCGGTGGTGCCGTTGCTGGCTCCACCCCCCTCCTCCTCCTTGGCCTCCACCTTCACAGTCACGGGCTTCTTCTCCTCCGTCTCCATGGGCTCCTGCTTGGCCTCCTCCTCCTCCTTCTTCACCAGGAGCAGGGGCTTGCGGTCCACTGCCTCCTCCACTGGCTGCGGGGACAACACAGTGATGGCATTATATATATATATATTAGAGGTGGGACTAGATACACATTTTTTATCTAATTAATTAGAGGCTTTGTAATTAATCGGAATTAATCGCATATCAATATTTGACACGAGAAGCAACATTTTTTTATTCAAATGGATTTTGGTATACGAGTGAATCAATGAATAGACATATACTGTACATACGTTTAAGCAGCAAAATCCTGTTTATTTTAGCTACACAGACCAACAGATCAGTGCAGCAATTTTAGGAATAATTTCAAACACAATGTACCTGACCTAATGTTACACTAACCCTCCCCACCCTCCCCTCCCCACCCAAATATCCTTGGTCAAAATAATAAACAGACCAACAGTTTAACATAAAGTGCCATTTCTACCATCTAAAATGGTAACAAAATAAATTAAAAAAAAAAAAAAAAAAAGGTCCTGTGATTGGTCCTCAATCCCTCTTATTCTTCCAATATCCATGTTTAGCATTGAGGTGATATTGTAGCTTCAACTGCTCCGGTCATGTGCACATTCTTTGTTGCACACAACCGTTCTCCTATCGACACTCCATCAGGATGTTTCTTATACAGACATGTCCCATTCACCCGGCCAAGCAACACGGTCTCTTCTGGTGGGGCTTTGTTGTCTGACGTCACTCAATGCACGTTGTGCATCACTATGATCGGTATGCCTGGAATTCGCCCACTGAGAAATGTTCCGTGGTTGCGGAGTGCAAAAATAAATGCGATTAAAATGCGTTAATTAGTTTTAATGCGTAATTTTTTACTGTAATTAATTAATCGAAATTAACGCGTTAAAGTCCAGGCCCTAATATATATATATATATACTGATCAGATTATCTTATTCTGATTCTGCTCATTCTGATCAGAATCAGAATGAGCTTTACTGATTAGGTTTTATAAACAAGGAATGTGCTTTTGTGAAATTGGTGCATAACACTGAACATTAAACAGTGCTAATATAGAAATTCTAAAAATATATACAAAAACAAAAGCAATTAAAAGCTGCAATTTAAAGAAAAGACGTGCGTTAATGTAACACAGTAGTGTCTATGGGGGGGGTGGGAGTCAGTGGGGTTAAACGTTAATATAACATTGTAGTATAGTGTCCATAGGGGGTGGGAGTCAGTGGGGATCAGTGGGGGTCCCGGGTCTGGTTAATGAGGCCAGTTGCCGTGGGGAAGAAGCTGTTCTTGTGGCGTGAGGTTTGATGGCATTACAAGCTGGAAATACACTGAGAACTTTATATACAGTGTATATATACATATATATATATATTTATTATATATATATAGAGAGAGGATGACCTTATCTTATGGCAATATTATTGACCCCGCTGGTGGAGCGCAATATGCGCTTGTAAGTGTGGTAGAGGCCAGGAATTGTTGGAGGGCAAGAAAAAACAATGAGATTAAATGATTTCAAGGGTTCAAAGCTCTGCGCATTCAATAACCATTTGAAGATCTTGTCGGAAATAATCGCCCCTTGCCTTTCTGCGTTTTTAAGCAATACTATAATTCTAATATTTACACAGAACAAAAGTGTACAAAAACCATGTCATGGAGTGTCATCTCAAGGCTTGAACGATCCATTTATCGTGCTCAAACGTGCATAGTTAGTTTGTGTTGTGTGTGTGGCTATGAACCTCGATCTTCACGTCCTTCTGCTTCTTGCCAGAGGTGCCCGTGTCCTCGTCTTTGGGCTCCAGCTTGGCGTCCACGGTGCTCATGTCGGGCAGCGCCTGCTGAGAGCTGGCGTCGGCCACAGAGCCCGGCGTGGGAGCGTGGTTGTCCACGCTAGCGGCTGCCTGGGACAGCTTCGGAGAGGGGGGCGGTGAGAAGGGTTAGGACATTGACCAGGTGTGAGCGTGATTAGCCATTCTAAGCAGTTTCCAAAAACCGGTTGGAATGGCCCCACGTGACATCACAAGTGGGGAGTGTCCACGTAGAAGTATGGTGATGATAGATCAGCTTACTAGTTGCTAGTCCACTGGATAGGCTGGTAGGCTGATCTATCCAGCATACTTCTAGGTGGACACTCCCACTTGTGTGGCCATTCCAACCGGTTTTTGAAACCGCTTGGAAGGGCCACGCTCACACTTGCAGGTATAATAGGTCTCCTTTAAAACTGTGGCTGTACAACAGGATGCTTGAAGCTTCTTGAAGGGATAAAGAATTCATATATTATGAATTGGAACACATTTAAAAAGTTTTCGTACAATTTTGCCTTTCATAGCCAAGCAAAAGAGTCAAGAAGACTCAATTAGACTCGATATCGCCATCTCTACTCCGGAGGGTGTGGCAGGGTGGAGGTGGGGGTGGGTAAGGGTGTCTCCGCAGCGTGGGTGGGGGTGGAGGTGGGGGTCTCACCGGGGTACTGGGATGCTGAGGCTGCACAGAGGAGGGCTGCTGCTGCAGCAGAACGGCACCGGTGGGGTCGGGCTGGGGCGGCAGGGGGGTGAGCGGCTGGGAGGGGGCCGGGGAGGCCCCCAGGCTGGAGGGGGGCCCCGGGAGGCCGCTGGGTATGTGGGTGGGGGTGGAGGTGGCGGAGGGCCCGCCCGCCGAGGCGGGGGTGGAGGGCTGGGGATGGGGCTGAGGCTGGGGCTCGGCGTGGGAAGGTTGCTGCTGCTGCTGCTGCTGTGGTGGTGGTGGAGGAGGAGGAGGAGGGTTAGCGGCGGCGGCGGCCCCAGGCGGAGGGGTGGCGCGGAGGGGGGGCTGCGCTACGGGGCCGCAGGGCATCTGGGAGCCCAGCGCACTCAGAGGGATGTTTGGGTTCTGCTGCTGCTGATGCTGGGGGAGGAGGAGGAGGAGGAGGAGAGATGGGGAATTTAACATGTGCACGTCACTTCATGCACGCACACACACACACATGCAGACAAACACTTCAAATGTCAAAGTGTGCCTCGGTTTGGTTTGACAACCGACTCCAGATGTCGGGAGCAGGGGGGGGGTGAATTAATCGGGTTCTGGAATCCTCACCGCCTCGGTTTTGGAAATGCCATTGGGATTTCAAAAGGAGATTATCGAAGCCACGTGAGGTTTATTTATGCGGAGAAACGAGCCAAAGCAAACATCTCGCAAACGCTTAGAAACAGCAGGATACGTTACACTCCCCAAATCGGACGAATCTCAAGGATAACATAACAGAGCGGCCGGCTAATCTAAGATAATCTCCCATCTTACCTGCGCGGCGGCTGCCTGTGAGGTGCCCTGGCCCAGGCCAACGTTGACGTTCATGGGCCCCCCGCCGGCCCCTGCGGGGAAGGGGCCCTGGGGTATGAACTGGCCCTGGTTGGGGGGCGGGCCCACCATGTTACCGGTGTGGTTACCCATCATGCCATGGGCCTGGGGCATCCGCGACGGGGACATGCCCATCTGGGAAGAGGGAAAGAAAATGAACATCGATTACTCTTGAGTACATATCTGGTATTGGATGTGTGCTGGGTAGGGGTTGCACGACTTCTGATTTTTTCAAGTCGACTTTTCTATCAATGAAGTCGACGCGTCGTTGATGACGTCATCACATACACACACTCAAAAAGCACGGGTATCCTCTGCGTAAAAAGCCACTTGAAATCGCTTAATTTTCCCCCCACCGGCCACCGCATTTGCGCCAAGTCCCACCAAATATCTTAAAGTGTAAACTTTTTTTTTTTTTAATAAAAAGAAATATTCTTAACGTCGACGTCTCCCGGTAGGCGTCAACTTGTGGTAGTGACGTTGACGCGTCGATAAGTCAACTTTTCTGTGCAAGCCATAGTGCTGGGAGTACCGTATTTTTCGGACTATAAGGCGCACTTAAAATCCTGTAATTTTCTCAAAAATCGACAGTGCGCCTTATAATCCGGTGCGCCTTATGTATTAACCTCGAACCGATTTTATGTGGTACACGGCGCTCAAAAATCTGTCAAGCCGCACCGCTTGATGGATTGTCGGCTCATTACGGCTACCGCGGCGTAATACTTGATGGATTGTCGGCGCATTGCGGCGTAATACTTGATTGATTGTCGGCGCATTACGGCTACCGCGGCGTAATACTAGCCTTGCGGAGTAATACGTACTGT
>PIJE02000672.1:25000-78174 GCA_002895965.2 Coryphaenoides rupestris | reverse complement strand
TAATGATATCATTGGCCCTCGGGCTGCGGGCTTTCAGGCCCCTCCTTATGCGGTGCGCCTTATAATCCGGTGCGCCTTATGTATGAAAATAGACCCGTTCATTGACAGTGCGCCTTATAATCCGGTGCGCCTTATAGTCCGGAAAATACGGTACTTATCTAGTATTGGATGTTTACTGGGAGTACATACAGTATCTGGTATTCGATGTGTGCTGGGAGTACTTATCTAGTATTGGATGTGTACGATTATTCGAATATTCAAAATAATCGTGGTCCAATATAGCTGTACTACTGGCAGTTGTTAATTAAACCACGATGTAAACAAAAAGCAAAACAATTAATATGGTGTTTGTTTATAAAGAGCGGGCATCGAATGTCAAACGTGAGCGCCGTCGTGTCATAGCCAAATATCATCCGAGCTGCAGAGGCTGCCGACCCGGCTGGCCCGACCGGAAGTGCTCGACAACGACTGTACTGTAAACAAAGGCGGCGGTGGGGAGAGAGGAAGGCTAGGGGGCTAGGCTGAAGCCAACTCCTCAGCACTGCGGAGCACCACTCACACAATGATCCTGGTCCACGACATCACAACGTTAACGGAAACATGGCGGAACGGCAGCGTTCCCCGGTAGCAGCGTGGAGCTAACGGGGCGAGAACAATGCTGGCTAGGAGGAGATAGCCGGTGAGGAGTAGCCTAGTGCCCCCTAGCCTTCCTCTCTCCACCCTCTGCACACATGGACGGGCGGACGGACACATAGACGGACGCACAATAATGTCTTTGAATTTTCACATCCCCAAAAAGACAGGAGACGCAGCAGCCCTGCTTACATTCCAGCGTGTGTGTATCGTATGCTTGGCTCTGTTCAAACGAATGATGCACCGTGGGGGCATCAGGCTTTAAACGAGTACACCAGCATTATTGAACTTGTGTCCGGCGTACACGTGTACTATTGAACCAACAACAACAATAACAACAATAACCAAACAAACAAGAAGAGGAGAGGACAGTCGTGCGCCTCAGGAACGTAATGCATCACCCGGTGGCACATTAAAGGGGCCCTATTATACCACCAGGTGTGCCGTTTTGAGAATTGTCATGTGACGAAGTGACATCACAGACGACCAGACGACCCCAAAGTATAAATCACAAGCTTTTCTACTGTAACACTGGCTGTGCATTGAAACCGCTGTGCTCGGGAACACCATTGAAGTGATCTGCCTAATATACAGTATGTATGCTATACTGTATACACACACACACACACACACTATAGAGAATATCGCATCACTTGACTGCCTACACATGCACACACGCACATAGTGGACTCTGTGGGGAAAGGGGAGGGTCCTGGAGGAGGGGGAAGGGGCGTGGGGTTTGGGGGGGGCTGCTTACCGGTGGGACGGGGCCCATGTTCATCTGCTGCTGCGGGTGGTTCATCGGGGAGACGGCGCGCGGCCCCATGGGCGTCTGGGACATCTGCACGTTCTGCGACATCACCATGGGCTTGAACTGATTCATCCCTGGGAGGCCGACGGGGGAAAGAGAGAGACAAGAAAGGGTGGGGGGGTGAGATGAGATGGATGGATCACACACGCAGGCAAGCACACACACACACACACGCACGCACAGGTGCGCGCGCACACGCACACACACGCACACACACACACACGCCTAATTGGCTTCTGTTTACTATACTTAGGAGTTGTAATTCAATATCCGCGCACACACACAGTTGCGTGAGTCCCTTTATTCAGTTAGCATGAACAACTGTGGCTAATGACCAACACCTGGCGAGCGTTCGCCGGTTAGCTTAGCGGAGGAGACAGTGCAGAACCTGCAGAAAGTGCTTCCAGCATCCAGACGATGTGCTGGTGTGTGTGTTGATCTAGTTATTGGGCCTACAACTAACAAGCCTATCACTTTAAACAAATTGCATAAATTAGGGTCAGCCACCGATGGCGTTGTAAACGCACATGCACTGCCCAAAAAAACACCTTTGTAAATAAAAGACACATGGGATGCAGCGTAATGTCTCCTTTAAAACAGAAAATGGTTTCATATTTCTTTAATAAAAAGGTAAGAATTCGGACCGCTGTGCTTCTTGTTGAATTATAAGAATTGAACATTTAAAAAATGCTTTTGGCTTGCTGCCGCCATTTATTCCCATCGGATGCGGATGGATCATAGTTTGTGCATTATATTTATTTATTAAGACATCATATAATGGAGGGTGCATGCATCATCAATACATTGAATGGCTACGGCTACAAGAACAGACAACCACTCGATTATCTCGGGGAGTTTCTCTGCAATAAACAGTCCCGCTAACGAAGGGATGAGTGTGGCCGGTACTCACCCTGCGAGGCCTGCATTCGGTTCAGGAGCTGGTTTTGCATGTTGGGCATGAGCATGGGTCCGTCTGCAAGAGGACACCACCACAGGGGGTTAACAACATGATGCCACACCATACCGCGCCCACCGCTCCGTTAACTGGACCCCCCCTCACCCCACCGCCCGCCCTGACTGGAGACGCGGGGTCTCTGGGTCTCGCCGGCTGTCCGTGTTTATGTCAGGTCATTAACGGGGCCGTTACCAGTGACGGGGGGGGTTCAACCGAGGGCTGTAGTCATTGAGTCGCGTCTTGGTCCCAAACTTGAACTCTAGCGTAAATCGGTCTCAGAAGACAAGAAGAGACCATAGCTCTGTTTGAACTTGCATAGAGCTACATATGGCTTTTACTGCTTTTATCATTTTGATAGATGCATCCAATTCTAGTTAAGTAATGGTGCAACCATGTGATGAACATAAACAAGCATCCTACAATGAATTTCATCCTGGAAGCATTGGAATTTAGTTGAAATATGCCTTTTCTATTTTAGGTAATCGATATAATGACAGCCACACTCATATTTTTGCGGTCTTGGTCATGACTGCATCTTGGGCTGGAGCGAGGTGGTCTCGACTACAGCCCTCACGGGTTTCTACTGCCACCTCACGCGACTGAAGATCGCCCGGTATTTAACCTCACTTTAAACCTGCAGTTTAAAATTGTTGTTGTTTATCTTTACACAGTTTTTAATTGCTATGCATTCTACTGCCATCGTGTGAGCTTCCACTTAAGGAATTCTTCTTTTTTCTTCCATTTCGTTGCCGCGCTCTGTAATGTTGCAGCAACCCCTGCAGCTTTAGTTTGGGCCATAGCAGACCTTAAATACAAAAGACTGATTTTAGACACAGACGGAGATGATAAATGATGAGAAATGAAAAAATGACTTCCAAGCTGCCTTGTCTTGTGACCTTAATATAAAAATAATCAATTCTGAAAATGCAGAAAGCTTAAAAATCGGTCTTCCATGTCTCCATGACGACGAACAGAAGGCTTCTCTTCACTGTAAACCCAGAGAGTGACCCCAGAGTGCAGAGGGCCACAGAGTCCTCCCGGGGGGTGGGACGGGGCTCCGGGTGTGCAGCTATACTCACTCGGAGGTCGAACGGGGCCCGGGCCGGGGCCCATGGTGTTGGGCTGGGGCCCCACCATGCCGGCGGGCTGGGGCCCCACCACCGGGCCGCCCATCACCATGCCGGGCTGCTTCTGGAGCCGTGAGCGCCTCTTCTCCTCCAACTCCTTCTGGATCTTGTAGATCTTCTCCGCCAGTAAGTGGTAGTACTCGTCCTGCACGCACACGCGAGCACACACACTTTAGATTCTAATGCAGACACTTGGCTTCATCCAATGCAAAGAATATTGTGCCATTCGCACAAACGCATGTTAAGCTCTGATGAGCTCTTATAAGAGCTTGTCTTTAGTTCCATAGGGTGGCGGTTGGATCCACCCGAACCGTGCGGGGGGAAAAGAAAAAAACAAATTGCATGATATAAAGACGTGACTGCAGGAAAATCTAGCCACCAGCTCCCATCCGCGTGAGACGGGATGCCCACGAATGTGGCATCGGCGACCGAGGAAGATCAGTAATGTGACTTAAACATTATATACACACAATAGGCCTATATTAAGTTGGCCTACACCAGCTATAGAAAATTACTCTCAAACGAATGTCTCAAATTGTACCATATACAGCCTATGAGCCCAACGCTAACGGTGCGTATCTTGTGTCTGGGACGCAGTTCTCAACAGCTTGATTCGCTATGATTCATTAATTCCTATAACTACATAATTAATAAGGTTAATGGCAGTTTAGATGGAAGCGCATGCCGGTGATTTTAGGTTTGGCGGGAATCGCTTGCAAAACAAAACAGCTTATTTAAAAAATTACACAGCTTCCTGCAGAATAGTCTTGTTCTCAAGACTGGGACATCAGACAATATTTCAAGCGGGGGTGTGTGTGGTGTGTGTGTGGGGGGGGGGGGGGGGGCTTACCCTGCTGTTGGCCGACTCATACATGTCCCCCTCCACCTTGCGGGCGTAGGCCACCAGGTTCTCCATCCTGCGGTCCTTCAGCGCCGCCGGGTCGGGGGTGGGGAATATGGCTTGTACTCTGTGGAGGGCAGAGGGGGGGTGGTTCCAAACACTTTGGTAGATGGTAATCATTTACAAATATGTTTCATGTTTACTAACATTAACTAGGACAATGGTCTTCATGCTATCTAAAGTATTCATTTAAACATTCAATTTAGAATGTTATGGTTAACCCTCACCCCCACGCTAATGCTACATAAAATTGCTCATTACTGCATTAATTAACGTTAATGAACAGTTAATTAATGATCCATTATCGCTAAGTGTTCCCAATGAACGCAAACATCTGAATGACGACGAGTGTTGTTTTGGTTGGTGTGTGTGTGTGTGTGTGTGTGTGTGTGTGTGTTGTGTGTGTGTTGTGTGTGTGTTGTGTGTGTGTGGTGGCGGTGCCCGCTAAAACTCACAGTTTGTGCACCAGGTGTGTGCGCAGGTCCTGAGTGACATGCTCGTGCCAGCACTTCCTCACGCCCGAGGCCGAGAGGGGGCTGGCCGCCGCCAGTTTGCCCCCCATGCCCCCTACCAGTGAGCCGTCTGCCAGCAGCTGACTGTAAGGGGGGGAGACACCATGGTGGTTTTAGGGATAACCCCAACAAGCAAACTGATCGGATGACATACAAGTGTGTTCGGAGGGATGGCTTCAGCCCATTGGGTGAAGGGTGGGTGGGGCACTCACTTGTTTAGCGAGGAGGGCAGCGAGGGGTCCGAGTGCATCTGATCTGACGACGGGATGCCCATGCCCCCCGCCATCTGGTTAGTGCCTGAGAGACAGACAGACAGACGTTAGATAACAGGTTAACACACACGGGTGGGGGGGTGTGGGTGTCTGACGAATCTGCCGGAGGTTTCCACAAGGAAAGAAGATTTTGATCCAAGCGACATCCTGTCCCGTTACCCACCAACATGCTCATGAAACCACAGCCTTCGATCCAGATGTCATACCACTTACATTACATCATTAAATCGCTCATTGGGTTTTATGCCGCGTTCAAAACAACTTGGAACTTTCAACTCTGGTCTTTCCGACTTGCAACAATGTTGTGTTGGTGCAGGTGCATATTGTGGCTCGTCGCTGAATTAAAAAACCCGATGTGCAGCAGGAATTCATGCAAAAACTGGATAGCTAAATTATTTGGTAAAGTAGCCGTTAAATTCCACATATTGCTATAATCAGAGAAATGTAAACAATGCAAAGAAATATTGCATTATTACACGTCAAATCATGTGCTAAAACGACTCTTGAACGCAGTACGAGTCTATATATTTATAGATATTTACATACACGTCCTACCCCGTCTCGTAGCAGCATCATGGTCTAGCCCAAGACCATGAATCAACAGTGGTGATGATATGAATATGTCTTTATATCTAGCTAACATATTGCATTGCAATGCATGCATCCATCCATCCCAGCCGGTTCAGCGGCCGACCTCACCGAGTGCGTTGATGTTGCGGAGCTGCGGGTGGCCCTGGGTGCTGGCCTGGCCCGGCACCTGGGCCTGACCCTGGGGGCCCGGGGACTGGTTGCCGTAGGGCAGGCCCAGGGCGGCGTAGGCCCTCTGCATGGAGCTGGGGTCGATGTGGGTGGTGGCGGGGCCGGCGGCGGCGACGTTGTTGTTGATGATGATGGCCGGCGACACGCTGGGCTGGCTGCTGACCCCCACGAGGCCCAGGGAGCCCGGGAGCATGGCTTGCAGCAAAGTGGGGGGGGGGGGGATAACAGTTTGAAACAGAAGATGCTGGCGGTTGAACCAAGCCTCCGGGAAGGAGAAATACGTTTCAGGCAAGGCAAGTACAGTATATCCGGGTGGCACCATTCAAAACACCAAGTGCCATTCAGTGTTTGCTGTTATAATATATATAAATATAATAAATAATATTTCCAACATGTTTATTATTTGGGTCATCTACAGACCAATAAGTGATATGTCATTATTTCACCTTTTATCGAGATAAATACATATTTTTTATAATCTCCACATTTTATATAAATACAAAATGGTTAATATACAATATAACAATCCAAGTTGGCAAACGTTAACACCCATAAACGGTGGTAGTCCTGTGAAGCTGCTGTGGGGCCGAGGCCCCCGGGTTGAGACGCTTCCCTGCGGTGCTCAGCGTTGACACGGAGCAGCACGCTGCCGCTGCCGCCTCGCTGGGGGGATTTAAACACGTCACAGGGCGGCTGTCCAATCAGAGGAGCTGCCCCTCCCCTCCTCCTCCCCACTGGAGAGCGGAGCAGCCACTAAGCCCCTCCCCCCTGGTGTCACATTACAGGCCAGGCTTACGCTGCCCTCTTATAAAGAGAGAGACGGAGAGAAAGAGAAAGAGAGAGAGAGAGAAAGAGAGAGAGAAGAGAGAGAGAGCCACCAGACTGCTTCTTTGGGGGGCCGCGCATAGCAGAGGAGATCAACTTTGTGTTGCATATACCCAGTCAATGTGATTATAACAGATAATATTTGCTAATTATTTGTAATCTTAAAAAAAATATTTATTTAAAATAAATTTCAGTGAGTTATTAGAAATATTGAAATTGTAGACATATTTTAATTAGAAAAATATATTATCTTATATGCTGAATTAATATTTATAAATATTGTATTGTTATTTTAATTTATTCAATTAATAATTATTACATTGTTTCACAAATATACACATAATTCACCGCAAAATATTTCTAATCTTTTGTAATTATTTATTGAAATTAAAAAGTTATATTAGAAATATTAAAATTTTGAAATATAATTATAATTAAATATTGTATTCTCATAATCGTTAATAATTATTATTGCAGTGAGTCGCGGGCTGAGGCGCGCCGCCCGTTCCGTTCTGAGTGTGCGAGCAGCGCGGAGGCGGGCCTGGAGACGCGGCTCCCCTCTCCTCCTCGACCGTAACTCTACCGGCCGGGCCTTCCTGCAGGAATCCGCTCCTGTGCTCAGGATCGCTCAGCAGCAGCAGCAGCAGCAGCAGCAGCAGCAGGCGGGGAGGCGAGCCGGCACAGAGCCCCGCGGTGCTGCCCTCCACCGCCTACAGGGGTCAGCACCTCATACTGAGCGCTACCACGTCTGCGCTTGCAGCTCCGATGCAACAGTTGACTCATTTTTGCAATACACACAGAAAGAAATAGGAATGAATACTGCGTGTAAATAAGTGCCATTAGTGCATTCAAGTAAATTAGAAATTATACATTTGGGTAACATCTGTGTTATTACTATTATATATATTTATAAATAGACAGCACCTGGGGGGGGGGGGGGTGGGGGGCTAATTAAGAGGAGAGTGGGTGTCTATGAAAAGGGGGAGCAGGTGTGGGGTAATTTGCATGGCTGAATGCGCTTGCTGGTATTTGTGTGGCGTGGAGCCCCTGGGGGGAGGGGGGGGGGGGGGCTATTAGCCACAAGTGGGTGTCAACAGCATCGCTCGGTCTCTCTCTCTCTCTCGTTCTCTCTCGCCCTCTCTCTGTGTGGCATTCAGGTAATTCAGTAACACTCAGAAGCATGGAACCGCCTCGCTCGCCTTGGAGGGCACCACACTGATATGATAATGAAGAGGGTTGAGGTGGGTGGGTGGGTGGGGGCAGGGGGGCGGAGTGGTGGGGTGGAGGGGGGGTGGGTGGTGAGGGGGCGGGTGGGTGGGTGAGGGCCTTACGTTGCTGGTTCCGCTTGTCGCTGGCGTTCTTCAGCGGCAGGCAGACAGGACAGTCGTGGCGGGTGCAGTTCTTCCAGTGGGAGATGATCTGTCTGGACGAGGCACAGTGCGCCACTGCAGGAGAGAGAGAGTGACAAAGAGAGAGAGAGAGACAATGAGAGAGAGAGAGAGAGAGAGAGAGAGTGTTAAGCTTCTAGGACAGTTGAGGTATAACGTCACTGTGTGTGCGTGTGTGTGTGGGAGGGGGGGCGGAAAAAAGTAACATAAAGTTGCCATGGGCCGTAACCATGGAGAACTTCGAGAGTAATTTCTTAAAGTTAAAAGGTCATATCCCTAAGCCCCTCGTCACTGGGGGCCACCATACTCAGGTTAAACGACCACCAGACGCATTCGATGACCAGATGAGCTCACGATGAGCTTCGAGGCGATCATCATCATCATCATCAGAGGGTCCGCTTATCGAGACGACCCACCATCAGCACCCAGGAGGAGGAGCACACTCACCCTGGCAGGACTTGCCGGCCTGGCAGTGCGTCATGTGGTTGAGGACGTTCTTCATGGTGCGGCAGTGGGGCAGGGCGCAGGCGCGCACCTCCCCGTTGGCCTGCTCCCGCCGCTGGCACTTGTGCGCGTGGAGCAGGAGCACCAGCTGCTGCTGGATCAGCTTGCGCTTCTCGGGGTCCGCCGTGGGCCCCGTGGCCACACCGCCGCCAGCCGCCGCTCCCTGTGACCACCCCCATGCCCACCTGCTGCTGCATCTGGGCCTGTGGATACCAAGACACAGACGCACACACACAAAGACAGGTGTTTTATGAATGGAGGGTTGGCCCTGTCCAGCCTCTAAATTCACGTCAATTGACACGTTTTACACTGACGGTGATCAATTATGCGTTGAAGTGACTTATGAAGTGAATTATTCGCTGACAGAAACAATTACAGAGACTGTGTCACCCGCCGGAGTCTTTCAGTTTTAAAGAGTCACGGTGCCTCAATAGGGCTGCATATTTTTCCGGTTAAAAACAAAGTTGAAGCGAAACAATAATACAGATGAACATTCAAAGTTATTAGATGCTTTCCGCGAAAAGATTTTGGAAAGCACAAATAATGTCAAAGTAAATTGCATTAATCTCCACTAGTGTGTGGTACTTGAACCTGCGGAATTCTCCACAGCGTGCATTAATCAAGCGTAACTAGTGCTCTTAAGTGCTCGCTTAGTGCTTAAGAGTAGTTGGAATCACGTCTTCCACAGAGGACATAGACGCTTTGTACAAAAGCGTGTTGTTTTTAGAAATGAAATTCTGTCATGAAAGATATCAGAAAAACCGTTATGTCAGGTTAATAAAGCATGGTAGCAGAGAAAAATATTCACCGATACAAGAGGACTTACATCGCCTTTAAAAGTCGCCACACATTCCGAGACGTTTCATATATAGATCACGATAGATTAGGTGGGATGACAGTCATTAACATAATTTATAATTGACCACGAAAGCAAACGTTTTAAGACACCAAAGATTTTAAAACTGCTTGGACCAATTAGCGCTGAGAGAGGGAGTTTCAGCTCATAATGAACAAGGAGCCGCCATTAATAAAAAAAATAAAAAAACAACAATGGCGGCACGGGGCCAGAGGAATGTGAGAGCAATCAAAACGGCATTTTTTTTTTTTTTTTATCGAAATAGACTGAATAACGATGTTAGAGATTAGCAAGATCTGCAAAGAAGGCTTTTCTCAAAAGGAAATATGTTGTTGCTTCCAACCGGAATTCGGCAAGAGTGAAGAGAGCCAAGAGCGTCCCTCTGATTGGCTGTATTGTTTTTTTTAACAATGCAAGAAAGACCACGGCCAATCAAATATCGCCATGCTTGCGAACCATCGGGATTGGTGGCTCAAGGCTGTAGTCCCTCTGTGGCGGTGATTAAAGTGACATAGCGTCAGAGGGTGGGTCAGACTCACCAGGTTTGGCACGCTGCCGGCCCCCTGCAGGTTGTTGGGGAGCGGCGCCTTGTTCTGCAGCTGCTGGGCGTTCACACCCACCGACCCCATCTGCTGCTGCACGCCCACCTGGCCGTACTGCTGGGCGAACGGAGGCCCCGGCATCCCCATCTGCACACACAGGGGGGGGGGGGTGGACGACACACGGAGGGCTTGTAGTGGGTGTCTGCCTCGGAATTCAATTCATCATTCAATCAAATCACAAATATTTAGTAGGGATCGGGGTGAGGAGCGCCATTTGTGTGCACAGAGGCTTCCTCACAGGTGTTACGCAAGCTAGGTTAGCGGGTGCGGACATGGTCTCACACACACACACACACACACACACACACACACACACACCACACACACACACACACACACACACACACACAACACACACACACACACACACACACACACACACACACACACAGCACACACACAGCACACACACACACACACACACACACCCTTTAGAATCGTGATTGTCGTTCAGAGTAGTACCAAGTTCGAGTGCCGGTAGAATAGGTGGTTTCGTGCACACTTCCAAGACTTGTCGAAGTGAAAATCTTAGACATGGGGTCACGTGGGTATAACCTGAACAGCAGGTAAGCAACAGCAGAACAGAATGCACTGCAATTAATTCATGCACTTATTCACTGCAATCAGTCTCCAGAAGAATAGACACACCTCTAAACTATGCAACTCTGTTTTACAACTTGATTGACAGCTTTAAACAGCTGCCCTATAGCTAAACAATATACAATAATATATACAAATTGATCTGCTTGTGACACGTATGCGCACAAAAACACACACACACCTCCCTCACACACAACTTGTTAACCATAACTGCTGATGTGAAAATACAATAACAATCTCACAAGTAGACCATTGGTTCAATAGCAACAGTACCGTTAATGCTTCATTGACTCAGTGACTCCAGACTCCAGTCAGTCACAAATGTCATTCAGTTTGACAACTCGAGCCCATGCTTCAACCATTGATCGACGGTAGCATATAGTTCTCGTTCATTATTGATCGGAAACAAGCTGATGAACGCATCATTGGGGGACAAATAACTCGACAATTAAAATTATGAAACAACATAAACGACCAGTATGCAAAGGAAGGGTATACAGTTTATAGTCCACCTATGCAACAACTTTGAGATCAGAACAGAAGTGTATTTGCGCTACATACCAACTCTTGGTGAAAACCGTGGCCATGAAAGGACCACTGTCAACATGGGTCTAAAACAGACTTTATCACGCCGCCGTTTGCTGCGCATCGTAGTAGGAGGAGGAGGAGGAACTATGTTGGCATGCAAGTACAGTGGCGGCAATCATTCGGCTCTGTAATGCTTGGTTTATCTCAGGGCTTCAGACTGCGACCAGTTAGTCGCATTTTGCTAACATTTTGGGAGACCAAATGTTATCACGAGGTGCACCAGCGCAACTTGCGAATATGCCCCATTTTGTGTTTTTTTTTTTTCTTCTAATCATCATACATCATGGATATATCATGGATGTGAGGTGTTGTCTCCTTCCCAGCGCCACCATGTAACAACATGCTGTTGGCACGTGGACATTAGTTGACCATACGGGTCGAGTCTGCTTACATTTACATTTACATTTAGGGCATTTGGCAGACGCTTTTATCCAAAGCGACTTACAAAGAGTACATTTGTTGAAGGAGAGGCAGCAATATATCACTGTGGTACCTGAAGATAAGAATAGAGCTGTTTTCAAGCATTCATATTTACGAGACGAATAGAACGAGTTTCATAATTGCCAAGTTGCCTGCATAAGTAGCTGGGCAGGCGTGTGATTCTAAGCATGCTACAACATCTGAGAACGAACAACAATGCTAAGTGCCATTAATAAGTGTTAAGACATATAAACACGCAGGTTAGTGCTAGGGGGGGTTATGTAGAGTCCAGGTGAACTCTGAACAGGTGGGTCTTGAGTCTCTTGTTAAGGAGGGGGGTTATGTAGAGTCCAGGTGAACTCTGAACAGGTGGGTCTTGAGTCTCTTGTTAAGGAGGGGGGTTATGTAGAGTCCAGGTGAACTCTGAAAAGGTGGGTCTTGAGTCTCTTGTTAAGGAGGGGGGTTATGTAGAGTCCAGGTGAACTCTGAACAGGTGGGTCTTGAGTCTCTTGCGGAAGCTGGCGAGCGACTCGGCCGTCCTGACATGAGCCGGGAGCTCATTCCACCACTGAGGAGCCAGAACCGTGAAGAGTTGGGACTTGGAAGAGCGATGTTTGGCTGTTTTTAGTGAAGGTGGTACCAGTCGTTTGGCAGAAGTTGCCGAGCGGAGTGCTCGGGCTGGGGTGTAGGGTCGGACTAATGTTTGGAGGTAGGTAGGGGCGGTTCCGTTGACAGCCATGAAAGTCAGTACCAGTGTCTTGAATCGAATGCGAGCAATTACCGGGAGCCAGTGGAGGTTGCTTAACCTGTCCATTGTGAACACAAATGCTCCAGGTTCGCTTTGCCCTTCGCTATTGGATTTATTTTAGATTAGGGATGCAGGACGACTCGACAAGTTGTTTCTCTCTGAAAAAAGTTCTGCAGATATCATGGAAGCACGCCCTGATAGAAATTATGCATTTGCCTATAAGAATTAGACCCTGCTAATAGGCCTAATTAACCGATGCTAAACAATTGTATGATAGTTTCCCAAAACATTGAATCCTTCATTTAATAATTGAATGGAATCTGATTCACTCTTCTCAGCAGCGCTCTGCACCCCATGGAGTCACTGCTGTCATGTTAGGTGCGCTGCAGTTCGTGATCAGTTGGTCTTTTCATTACTTCATTTAAATCGAGCTACCTGTCAGTTGGTCTTTTCATGAGTTAATTTAAATACCAGATTTAGTTTGATGAAGAATAATAACCATAGATGTATGAACGAGATTGATCTGCTGTGCACAGCTATTCTAGCCGCTCCGGACGCGTGGAAATGTCAATCCATTCAGTCAGTTTCACAGTAAAGAAACCATGATCAGCAGGATTATATTTATCCTACTTATGATCAGCGGGATTATATTTACTTAAGTCTTAGCTTTCTTTAGGCCTACTGAGTTTGAGCGAATGATGAACGCCTTGCTCACTCAGTGAACGGATCGATTCATGAATAGAAAAAAAGAAACACCGTGATCATTGTCATAGAGACTCTTGACACAGAAATATTTTGTACGATTATTTAGATGTAAACTTCCAGAGCTAAGCAAAGTGTTCAGCCCCTCTACCTACCAGTTCAAGTGGTGTGATGTGGAACACACCGTGATATGAGAGCCGACAGGCCAAATAATGCACGTCAACAAAATATTTATCAATCGAGTTTGATTCTTTTAAAGAGGACAATATGTGAAAACACCCAAAGACAGCGGCTTTGTACGCAAGGGGAGCTTCAGATGATCATAAAACGAAAAAAGGTAGTTTGTACATTGTACGAAGTGAATGAAATTGGTCAAGAGAATGCAAAGAAAAAACACGCAATATGGATGACGGATCGCCAGATTTCCTTTTACTATATAGGCCTATGTACGCAGCCTGTCATTATAATTGATGATACATGAGGCATAAACTATGTAGGGACAGATGCGCTGATGTAAATGTATTTATTTGGCGTTTATGGTTTTAAAAGCACTTTCAAACTCACTATAAAATAAAAGATTGTTATTTCTGTAAATTGTCTTTTTTATTAACAAAGCATTTATCAGTAATATCGATGGAAAGTTTAGATGGAAAGTTGAGATTGTGTTGCGGCTGCATCCCGGTTTAAGTGATTGCCGCCCTACATTTGTGCTGGTGCTCCTAACTCCTTCAATAGGAGCACCGGCTGGGCAACAGGAGGCACGTAAGAGGCAGTTGCTTCTCTTGATCGTGTGTAGAACCAAGTTTACAATCTAGGCTACACGTTGCATGCATTCTCAATAAAAAAAATAAAATCCTACCCCAAAATACTCATGGCTAACATAGAAAAATGACTGAATAACTGATATAATTGGATACAAAATCAATAGAGCAACAAAAACATGCATGCTATTTTGTTTCAAGCATTCAACAAATTCAGAGTCTTGAGAGAGATATGTAAGGAATGCAAGTAAAAATATTTACCTTTACGAAATTGCCGATGGCATCAAAACTATTCACACCGGCGGTGACGCATTGTTGGCAATAAAGTTACAAATACATTTGTGGCTGTCCAAATACATTCACGGCAGGCTAATTCTTGGCCTGGCCACTCCGAGTGTCTTTCTCCTCCCTCTTCTTCCTGACATATGTGTCCCTCAGATTTTTCCACAACGTTTACACATTGGGATCAGATTCCTGCACGGGTCTGATTTTCAAGACCCGCTGTAAATACAATGTGATCTTACCAGTGCCTTCCGACCTGCATCTTCGTTTTACCCAGAAGCAAACCCGGAAAACCCCCCGCAAATCACTTTTTTTGCGGGTCACCTGCGGGTACCCGACCCGATGCAGGACTCTGATCGGGATCCCATTGACCCAGAGCAGCGTCTGGCAGTCTGTCGAAGGTAGGTGTTGTATTGTCTAATAGAGTAAGCTTTGAATAGGTAAGCCTGCGCTAAATATTGATAAGCACAGTCAAGTCTTTCACAACATCACCTTATCTATCCATCTGTTATCCATCCATCGATGATGCTACAGCAGTTAACCAAGAAGGGCAAGAGTCTACTACGGCCACATACTGGCCTGCCATTGTTGTGTCAGTAAACTTTTATTATTGTCATGTGACATCCATTCCACACAACGTGATCGGTTGATGTGTATATTTGTGGTGCGAAATCTCATAAAAAAAAAAAAAAAAACAAATAAAAATCAACTCAAGCATTTATCAGTAATATCGATGGAAAGTTTAGATGGAAAGTTGAGATGGTGTTGCGCTGCATGCCGGTTTAAGTGATGCGCCTACATTTTGTGCTGGTGCTCCTAAAATCTTCAATAAGGAGCATCTGTGCAATCTGACCCACGTAGAGCAAGTTTGCTTCTCTTGATCGTGTGTAGAACCAAGTTTACAATCTAGGCTACACGTTGCATGCATTCTCAATAAAAAAAATAAAATCCTACCCCAAAATACTATGGCTAACATAGAAAAAAATGACTGAATAAACTGAATATCAATTGGATAACAAAATCAATAGAGCAACAAAAACATGCATGCTATTTTGTTTCAAGCATTCAACAAATTCAGAGTCTTGAGAGAGATATGTAAAGAATGCAAGTAAAAATATTTACCTTTAACAAAATTGCGATGCATCAAAACTATTCACACCGGCGGTGACGCATTGTTGGCAATAAAGTTACAAATACATTTGTGGCTGTCCAAATACATTCACGGCAGGCTAATTCTTGGCCTGGCCACTCCGAGTGTCTTTCTCCTCCCTCTTCTTCCTGACATATGTGTCCCTCAGATTTTTCCACAACGTTTACACACCGGACCATTGGGATCAGATTCCTGCACGGGGTCTGATTTTCAAGACCCGCTGTAAATACAATGTGATCTTACCAGTGCATTCCGACCTGCATCTTCGTTTTACCCAGAAGCAAACCCGGAAAACCCCCCGCAAATCACTTTTTTTGCGGGTCACCTGCGGGTACCCGACCCGATGCAGGACTCTGATCGGGATCCCATTGACCCAGAGCAGCGTCTGGCAGTCTGTCGAAGGTAGGTGTTGTATTGTCTAATAGAGTAAGCTTTGAATAGGTAGGCCTACGCTAAATATTGATAAGCACAGTCAAGTCTTTCACAACATCACCTTATCTATCCATCCATCGATGATGCTACAGCAGTTAACCAAGAAGGGCAAGAGTCTACTACGGCCACATACTGGCCTGCCATTGTTGTGTCAGTAAACTTTTATTATTGTCATGTGACATCCATTCCACACAACGTGATCGGTTGATGTGTATATTTGTGGTGCGAAATCTCATTAAAAAAAAAAAAAAATACAAATAAAAATCAACCTCGTTCCGAATAAAAAAATTGGAATAAATTAATCGCACAACAAAACCACGCCCAGTGTGTGAAGGCTTTTACTCCCAGTGCTGAAGAAAATACCAAACGTAAAATAAATAAGGTCGCAAGACGCTCATGACCAAGAAAAATAGCATTCAAAAACTCCCTTCATCATTCCCAGTCCTTTACACGTGCAGGACACCACACCACCCAACACGTACAAAAATACAATACAATGTCACTACGAAGTTTAAAGTTTAAAGGTGGCCCTGCTAAAAAAGAACGGTTGCGTCATTTGAAACACAGAACTACATCTTCTTCCGCGGAAAGACGATGACGAGGGCTAATAATAAATCCCCGTTTACCAGTGGCTCTCGGCGTGTGTGTGTGTGTGTGTGTGTGTGTCAACTGCCTGCACCGAGGATCAGGCAGCAGACTGGCCCCCATTGCTACATGCAGGGAGAGGGAGGGAGGGAGGGAGTGAGCGAGAGCGAGAGCGTGCGAGACAGCGAGCGAGAGCGTGCGAGAGAGAGAGAGCACGCTCAACAGCTGAGCTGAGTAAGGGGGAAAAGCGCACACACCTCCCTCGGGTCCGGTCTCTTAATCACACACACACACACACACACACACACACACACACACACACACACACACACACACACACACACACACACACACACACACACACACACACACACACACACATAAGACACACAGACAACAAAAACATGCATGCTATTTTGTTTCAAGCATTCAACAAATTCAGAGTCTTGAGAGAGATATGTAAAGAATGCAAGTAAAAATATTTACCTTTAACAAAATTGCGATGCATCAAAACTATTCACACCGGCGGTGACGCATTGTTGGCAATAAAGTTACAAATACATTTGTGGCTGTCCAAATACATTCACGGCAGGCTAATTCTTGGCCTGGCCACTCCGAGTGTCTTTCTCCTCCCTCTTCTTCCTGACATATGTGTCCCTCAGATTTTTCCACAACGTTTACACATTGGGATCAGATTCCTGCACGGGTCTGATTTTCAAGACCCGCTGTAAATACAATGTGATCTTACCAGTGCATTCCGACCTGCATCTTCGTTTTACCCAGAAGCAAACCCGGAAAACCCCCCGCAAATCACTTTTTTTGCGGGTCACCTGCGGGTACCCGACCCGATGCAGGACTCTGATCGGGATCCCATTGACCCAGAGCAGCGTCTGGCAGTCTGTCGAAGGTAGGTGTTGTATTGTCTAATAGAGTAAGCTTTGAATAGGTAAGCCTGCGCTAAATATTGATAAGCACAGTCAAGTCTTTCACAACATCACCTTATCTATCCATCTGTTATCCATCCATCGATGATGCTACAGCAGTTAACCAAGAAGGGCAAGAGTCTACTACGGCCACATACTGGCCTGCCATTGTTGTGTCAGTAAACTTTTATTATTGTCATGTGACGTCCATTCCACACAACGTGATCGGTTGATGTGTATAAAAAAAAAAAAAAAAATCAACCTCGTTCCGAATAAAAAATTGGAATAAATTAATCNNNNTCTCCCGCTGTGGCGGAGGCACCCGCCGCTAAGTGTTTGCAGTCTGACGGGTGGGGGGTGTGTTAACACCGCCTTCACAGGAGCACCGCCTTCGGTCTTGCCACTCCACTGCTTTGTCCACCCGTACATCAATGGATTCACATACCGCCCATCACGCACGTACGCGCGCACACACACACACACACTCCCCTCCTCCTCACCCGCCCCACAGACCAGCTCCCCTCGACACGCAAGATCAACAGCGGCACGCGGCCCAAGAGCTGGCGGGAGAGCCCGGAGAGAAAGCGTCCGTTTGAGATTTTAATGGGGCGCGTTTATTGAATCGTTACCATGGAAACGTCTCCACCAACATCGGAGAGCGCAGAGTTGAGGGGGGGGAAAGGCCACGGAGGTTGCGTTGGTGAACCAAACTTAACTGGGAATGTCTATAGGCGAGGTCAGCGACCTTAAGTGGTCCATTTTAAATAACCACGTCTTATTGGTGGCAACTTATAATCATTCTAAAGTTAAAAAGTTAATTAACACGCACTGGTCATAAATCAGACCGACTGCAGAAAAGAGTCCCTATTGCACGCTGTCTTGAGTTATGGCGTGAAAAGGGTTAGTCAAGGGTCAGTAGGGACATCAATTCAGCGAGTTGACACTTGAGTAGCGCCCTCACCTTGTTCATGTTTCCAGCCTGCTGAGAGCGTAAAAAAATTGGAATTAAATTAATCGCACAACAAAACCACGCCCAGTGTGTGAAGGCGCTTTACTCCCAGTGCTGAAGAAAATACCAAACGTAAATAAATAAGGTCGCAAGACGCTCATGACGAAGGAAAAATAGCATTCAAAGAACTCCCCTTCATCATTCCCAGTCCTTTACACGTGCAGGACACCACACCACCCAACCACGTACAAAAATACAATACAATGTCACTACGAAGTTTAAAGTTTAAAGGTGGCTCTGCTAAAAAGAACGGTCTTGCGTCATTTGAAACACAGAACTACCATCTCTCTTCCGTGGAAAGACGATGACGAGGCTAATAATAAATCCCCGTTTACCAGTGGCTCTCGGCGTGTGTGTGTGT
This sequence comes from Coryphaenoides rupestris, assembly GCA_002895965.2. Taxonomy (NCBI): domain Eukaryota; kingdom Metazoa; phylum Chordata; class Actinopteri; order Gadiformes; family Macrouridae; genus Coryphaenoides; species Coryphaenoides rupestris. The sequence continues at coordinate 59,468 of PIJE02000672.1, read as the reverse complement.
AGTGACTGTGTGTTGTGTGTGTGTGTGTGTCAACTGCCTGCACCGAGGATCAGCAGCAGACTGGCCCCCCATTGCTACATGCAGGGAGAGGGAGGGAGGAGGGAGTGAGCGAGAGCGTGCGAGACAGCGAGCGAGAAGCGTGCGAGAGAGAGAGAGCACGCTCAAACAGCTGAGCTGAGTAAGGGGGAAAAGCGCACACCACCTACCCTCGGGTCCGGTCTCTTATCATCACACCACACACACACACACCACACACACACACACACACACACACACACACACACACACACACACACACACACACACACACACACACACACACACACACACCACACACACACACACACACACACACACCACTCTCCCGCTGTGGCGGAGGCACCCGCCGCTAGTGTTTGCAGTCTGACGGGTGGGGGGTGTGTTAAACCCGCTTCACAGGAGCACCGCCTTCCGGGTCTTGCCCACTCCACCGCTTTGTCCACCCGTACATCAATGGATTCACATACCGCCCATCACGCACGTACGCGCGCACACACACACACACACTCCCCTCCTCCTCACCCGCCCCACAGACCAGCTCCCCTCGACACGCAAGATCAACAGCGGCACGCGGCCCAAGAGCTGGCTGGGAGAGCCCGGAGAGAAAGCGTCCGTTTGAGATTTTAATGGGGCGCGTTTTATTGAATCGTTACCATGGAAACGTCTCCACCAACATCGGAGAGCGCAGAGTTGAGGGGGGGAAAGGCCACGGAGGTTGCGTTGGTGAACCAAACTTAACTGGGAATGTCTATAGGCGAGGTCAGCGACCTTAAGTGGTCCATTTTAAATAACCACGTCTTATTGGTGGCAACTTATAATCATTCTAAAGTTAAAAAGTTAATTAACACGCACTGGTCATAAATCAGACCGACTGCAGAAAAGAGTCCCTATTGCACGCTGTCTTGAGTTATGGCGTGAAAAGGGTTAGTCAAGGGTCAGTAGGGACATCAATTCAGCGAGTTGACACTTGAGTAGCGCCCTCACCTTGTTCATGTTTCCAGCCTGCTGAGAGTTCATGGCATTGTGCGAGCCCATCTGGGGCCCTCCCTGGGTGAGGGCCTCGGCCAGCACGCTGCCTCCGACGCCAGACCCCACCAGCGGCCCCTGCATGCCCTGGCCCTGGTACTGCATGCCGGGCCCCGGTCTTCCTCGGCCCGCCGGTCCCAGCACCCCGTTCATGATGGGCCCCGACGATGAGGGCTGGCCCAGCACCCCACCGTGGCTCTGCCCGCTGTTCATCATGGCCTGGTTGAAGGCCATGCCGGCGTTTCCGTTGCCCTGGCCCCCTTTCTGGACCTGGCTCGACGGATGGTTGGGCGAGCCCTGGCCCATGGGGCCTTTGCCCAGGACGACGCCGCCCAGCTGCCCGCCGACCATGCTTCCCCCTTGCTGGGGCCCCGGCGGGTTGAGGCCCACCCCCAAGATGGAGGTGCTGCCCGGCCGCAGGAGCTCTGACAGCTGCTTGTGCTTGGCGGCGGCATCGGGAACCATGGAGTTGAGGCCGGGGCCGCCTCCCGGGCCCCCGCCCCCACCCCCTCCGGGGCCGCCGTTGCAGGGCATGGTGATCAGGTCATCTGGGAGTGAATTTTCCAGGTCAAACAGGGACACCAGCTCTAAAGAAAAGAGGAGGAGAAGAACGTGGATTATTTATGGGCGGGTTAGCCATTATCGTTTGAGTTTTAACACATAAAGACGTTCTACCCCTTGGCTTTTCTTTGCATCCATAGCTGTACTTTCACCTGTGAAGAAGTTTCACCTGTGAAGGCTTTATCCCAGGCAATTGTATACAGGTATTTCTAGCAAAGATGTATTGTGACAGATTGGGCCGATCTCAAGAGTGGGATGACATATTTCACTTTATGGCAGGGGTACAATACCGATGACTCAATACCACCATCAGAATAGCACATTGCACAGTATCAAATCGAAAATGTCAGGGGAAAGTATGCAATATTGAGTTGACGATGCAGTAGGTCTGGGCGATATGGCCAAAATCTTATATCCCGATAACAGTGACTTCATATCTCGATAACGATATGTTTTTGCGATATAACATGAGTGCTGACGCATCCCTACCAAGTGAAATGCAGTCAGATCGTCCATCTGACCGCATTTCACTCGGTTCAAGGCTAGCATCATGAGGGTGAACACCAGGAAGGCTGCAGGTCCAGATTGCATATCTGGATGAGTACTGAAGACCTGTGCTATCCAGCTACTCCAGTGTTCACCACAATATTCAACCTCTCCCTGGCTGAGTCCGTGGTCCCAGCCTGCTTCAAGAGGTCCACCATTGTCCCTGTGCCCAAGACTGCCTCTACAGCATGCCCGTATGAATACCGACCGGTGGCCCTCACCTCAGTGGTCATGAAATGTTTTGAGAGGCTGATCAAAGACTACATCTGCGCCTTCTTACCTCCCTCCGTGGTCACCAAAAACATAGGCTCAATCAAAACACAAACCACTGCATTCAGCTCATGACTTGGAGTGGCACAGGGCTATTCAACAAACAATGGGAAGGTTCAAGAAGGCTTCTATTAACAAGCTATAGTATCGCAGGAATATAAACTAATACAAATCTCACATGCAAGTGCAAAATGAATGAATATATAATACTGCAAGCAATAAATAACTGAAAATTACTTTGGTGTCCTGCGTGCATCAGCAACAGGTGAAGTGGGTTTTTTGGGGGGGGGTTTAACAAAGGTTTCAAAAGGTTGGTACCGGGTGCAGTGGGGAGGCCGGACAGTTCTGGTTAGGTTTTCCACTAACCTGGCAGACATGGCACGACCTACAATAATTTGCACCGTCGCGTTTCAAACCCAGCCAAAAGAAAAAGTGGAAGAATTCGACCATAGGTTTTAGTTACTCCAAATGACCACCAATCGCTTCTGTATTCGGGGGGAACCACGATGTGCTGCACATCACTCGCACTCCTCAGTGAGGTTGTGCAGCCTCCATTTCCTCATCAGGACTACGTCCCTGATAAAGTACCCCTGAGGCACAGCGACAAGATCCTGATTGGAGCTAGTCGTCTCAAAACACCAGGTAAGCATGGGATTTGATTTTGTGATTGTATTAACTTGTCACGTGAATGAATGACTTAAAGCGGGTGATGGCATAGCTGGAAACACGTCAGGCCATTTCTGGGCACACTCGTCAAGGCCCTCTGGCACAAGTGGCACAGCAACACCCCGACTCCACACACTCCCACCGGCCAAATCATTCCCCAAAATAAACGTCACCCCAGGGATCGGAAAAGTGGACTAGACTCCCACCACCACATCAACGGTGACTAGGTTGGAGTTACGGTGGACTTGTTGTAAGGACACTTCTCTATCCCCGAACAAGGACGCTACTCCCGCATCCCGCAGGATGAGCACGGCACCTCTTTCCTCAACCTTTCCTACTTGTTTTGAGTGCTTTGTCTAATTTGGTCTGGCACAGGTGAATATTTCCCACGGTACTGATCTCTAGAATGTACCCGTAGGTGTACCACCAGGTGGCCACAGCCTCAGGTAAGAAGTATCTGAACTCCTCCAGGACAAGCTCTCGCAACTTCTCGCGGCTTACAACCACCTGGGAGTGACACCACCTGTCGAACAGAGCTTTGCTTCTACAACGTCGGTACTTCTGACGATAAGCCTCGGGAACGAGTTGGTAAGATCAGAAAATAGATGCTTTGACGACATCGTAGTCAGCACTTTGATCTAGTGACAGAGATTAAGAAATGTCTTGCGCTTCTCCCACTAAGTCGCATTATAGCAGAAGTGTCCAGACAGTTTAGGCCACTGTAGAGTCATGGCGACTAGGGATGTTCATAATTAACCGCTTAACTTAAGTCAATAAGAATTTTGCCCGATTAATCCTATCAGTTAAACAGTTCAAAAATACAACCAGTAAAATAAATATAGGCCTAAACATTAGTAAAATAGTCTATAGGCCTATAGGCAAATCACCTCGACATGGGTTGCACGTGTTACGTTGATTGGGTCTGTAGGCAAAATAGCAAAATGAAGCGATACGATAAGTGAGAAGCACAGTAGCACCGACGATGAGCCTAGCGCCGGCGCTACTGGGGGAGGCGAGACAGCCGGTGATGATGTGACAGCGGTGTCTGCTACCCAAGCTGGAGTCTCAGTAAACAGACTAGCCTTAGAGCAGAGTCCTGCATCGGACCGGGTACCCGCAAAGAAAGTGATCTACAGGTGGTTTTTGGTCGTAATTTTTATAGAATCTCTCAAGTATAAGTAAGATAAGTCAAGGTTTTTTTTGGGAGGGGCAGATGATCGTTAAATGATATATGCTACAATATTAGTCTCCATTAATATTATACAATGGAATGGAAGGCTTATGCTAAAATGTATTTCCTGGATTAGGCTACCTTCATTTTAAAAAGTAATAAATAAAATAAAAAAAAATAAATAAATAAAAAAAAAAAAAAAAAAAAAAAAAAAAAAAAAAAAAAAAAAAAAAAAAAAAAAAAAAAAAAAAAAAAAAAAAAAAAAAAAAAAAAAAAAAAAAAAAAAAAAAAAAAAAATCTCTACTAGCGTTAGGGACCATATTTGTCATGTGATGCTACTCAGCCAATCAGATCGGTACTCAGCCAATCAGATCGGTAGTCAGTGAGCGAGTAGAAACAAACAAACAAACACGCGGAGAGACGAAGTGAGAACAGTCTGAGTACTGCTGCTCGAAACACACAGTTACACAGCGATGTAAGAGAAAAAGAAAGAAAAGTAAGTGTTAACATGTGTTGACATTGTTCATTGTAAAATTGGTTGACACTGTGAAATGGAGTTAACAAAAAAGAAGAAAAAGGGAAACTCAAGCTACTTTTTTTAAATTGAATTATTCTAAATGTATTACTTTATTTCTTTAAAATGCCGCTCTGTTATTTTTTTTAAATGCAGCCCTTATTTTACTGGAAATGAGAAAATAACGTTTATTATTAGAGCCCGTATTTATAATCCCTCCAGTTCGATGTGGAAACTGACAATAAATATTGTTGAAATATTGAATTGCACTTCATTTATTTGAGTTGGTACGATTACTAGGCTACTTCAATATATACAGTATATGACACTCTTAACGCAAGTTATGAAATGTAATTGATTTATTTTAAATGTAGTTGAATACCCCTGGCTTATATTATTATTATCTATTAATTCAATTTATTCCATCACCCAGCTACGCCAGAGGGGGGCAGTGTTACTGTGCCAATTAAGAGTCACTCCAAACACAACCATTAAAAGAGTTCTCATTATGAAACATTTCAGCACTCCTGTCCTGATCAACTCATTTGAAGTGATCACTGGCAAAATGACTGATCATTTGCAGATCATATTATCTGGAAGTTCTCTGAAGTTTGTCAAATAAAAGTTACCTCTAACTTTCAGCCCCCTGGTTTTTACATTTTCAGAGATTAAAGATTATTTGAACAGAATAAATAAAAATTACCTCTAACTTTCAGCCCCCTGGTTTTTACATTTTCAGAGATTAAAGATTATTTGAACAGAATAACAGGTTCATAATGGTACTTAGTTAAAATGCATTGATGCTTACGACGCATTACGTTATAAGCCGCTTTAGCTCTACCTTTATTGATTTTGCCCTCTCTGTTGCTGTGGGAACCTTTTTTTATTGTCGTTATTGTACAGTGTAATTGTCAATAATTCAACAAGGACATAACATCTGCAGTTACTTTACAATCTCCAAGGCACATACCCGGTGTCCCAAAACGGGCCTTTTGTTGCATATAAAGCATTTAGTCCACCGCAAAGCTATACAATATGTAACACATTAGATCCTAGGCCACCTGTGTCTCCCTAATGATTTATATTGTCCCTATGTGCCCCTAACCCCCCCCCCCCCCCCCCACCCCTGCCCCCTGAGAAAAGCAGCCGCATCAGCGATATTTCCCGTCGGCTGGAGAGTAGGCTGTCATCTGCCTGCCATTGTTGAGTTTGTGTCATGCTCTGTTTCTCATGCTGCAGAGCCAGTTGAGCCTGACTAATGCTGCCATGCAGGCACAGCACCCAGAGAGGTGGGGGCGGGGGGGGGGTGCTCGCTGCCTCCTCTGTGGCCAGCTTCCACGTCGAGGTCACTCAGCGTAGGGGCTGATATGCGGCAGCAACAATCTCCGTTCCAATTGGGACGATGGCGACGGGTTTTTAAATAAAGTCGAATGAGGCGGAGACGCCGTGAGTGTGTTCTGCTGCGTATGGATCCGAGGCTTCCTGGGCCACCTGGGCCGCCAAAACGCCATTTTGAAATCATGCCCTGAAGGCATTGTTGACCAGGATCAACAACCCCACCCCCCCCCCTTCCACCCACCCCAAGGATAGATATATATTATTGATCTACGGTGCATACAAATCACACACAGCAAAATGGTCCCAAATATGACTCTACATTCAACAACGCTAGGGTGGCTCACATTAGCATTAACAACTCTAAACTGCGAGCAGCTCACACATTTAATGCGGAAAATGTACAAGCTCGATGCGGCTGACTATACTTGTCGTCCTCAGACGAGCCCTCCAGCGAGTCCTCCAGTTCCCCCGATCCCCTCATGATCCAGCCAGTTCCTCCGTGCGTTGATTTCCGCCCCTACATCCGTTCTTTTAGAACGTCTCACGTTATGTTTGTGTGCGGACGCCCTCTCGATCGACTTGCCGTGTGTTGGGCTCCCACATCAGCTAATTTTTGCTGGCTGTGAGCTCTGGGCTGCCTCTTGGCAGTGACTGGCCAGCCTCATTCTTCTTGTGCTGCTATATTTCATACTTAACCTCGGTAAGTAGATTCCCCCGTTACAAACACTGGTTCAGGTAACGTGCTCCGGTCGGGTTGATGTTCAGTACTACACGCAGCATTCTGGTGTAGCACGCGTCCAGATACTTCTGCAGGGAGGGGGGCTTCAGGTCCAGCATTCACAGCCATAAAGTAAGAACGGGACTCCACAGTCGCATGGAAGAAAGCTGATCTTAATATGCAGAGGGAGGTTGGAGTTCCACACACTGGCCATGCCGTTCAGAGCCTTCCATGCCAGCGCCTTCCTCACTTTAAGGTCTTGCTCTGTTGAGTTGACCCATGAGCCCAGGTATTTGAAGTCAGTGACTTCCCTCAGAGCAGTGCTCCTGTTGTTACTAGAGGTGGATGGTCAGGGAGGATGTTGTAGGTGATGACCTCAGTTTTCTTGGCATTTAGCCTTAGGCCAACCTTGGCACACTCTGTCTCCACTCTGGTCAAGAGCTCCTGAGCTTGGTCCGCACGATCAGATAGAAGGCTGATGTCATCCGCATAGTCCAGGGTCCGTTAGGACTACAGCAGGGATTCTTCTTGACCTCTTGGGTGTAATGGTGAAGCCGAGATCCTGCTCCTGTCCATTGATGCCTGCCTTAGTGTGTAGTCCAGGACTATGATGAAGAGGAAGGGGGCGAGGGTGTCCCCTTGTAACACCCCCGCCAGGATGTCAAACTCCTCGCTGTTGCCATTATGGGTCACTACCTTGGCTCTTGTGTTTGTGTACATGGTCCCTATGGCCCTGAGTAGGTAGGGAGGGACACCGTAAGCCTTAAGGATGTTCATCATCACACCTCTGTGTATAGAGTCAAATGCTTTCTTAAAATCTATAAAACACAGAACTGCTGTCAGGTTGTTCTTTTTCACCTCTTCGATAATCCTCCTTAAGGCCAAGATCTGGGTTACGGTGGACCTCCCCTCTCGAAAGCCATTTTGGTTTTCTCTCAAGTAGGGGTCGATGGCGCCCCGTATCCTGTTCAGTATCATGCAGTTGTACATCTTTGCAGTGATACATGTCAGACTGCTGCCACGGTAGTTATCTGGCTTTGAGAGATCTCCAGATTTAGGCAGGGTCTGATTCGCTCCGCATCCGCAACGTGCAATACCGAACCCGCCCCTCCACGCACATATATGGCCACTTAGTTCTGCAACCCGACGCCACAAGATCTGCAGCCTAAGCCGAACCCGCATATCCTATATTAACCATCACCAGTGAAAACGTCTCATAATGATCACGTTACATGAATCAACCACGCATTTGGCTCAAAACGTGTGGGATGGAATCATTTCAAGCTGTTTAAATCATTCGCTTGGGCTTAATCAAGTATGTTTATAGTGATACTTTTGGGCCATTTCATACATGTAACATTAAGATAATATATTTTAAAACAAAGTTAAGCCTAATCTAGGAGCCTAAATGAAGCTGTCCATTCCATTGAATAATATCCGTGCACCTCCCAAAAAAACCTTGTTCTGATTACTCAATCAGACCTGTGATCCAACACGCGATCCGACCCGCATCTTCTTTGTTTTAGTCAGAACCGAACCTGGAAAAAGAATTACGACAAAATACCACCCGCGAATCAGTTTTTTACGGGTCACCTGTCGGGTACCCGTGCTAGGCCTGCAGAGGGTCACAGGCAAGGCCTCCTGTTTCTCGCTTAAGTGTTTCAGTTTGCTGTATATTTATTTATTTGATGATATAAATGTATTTACATTTTAAAAAGAAAACGACTTTTTTCATTTAGTTTTTTAATAAAATAAAGTTTTTTATTCATTTGTTTATAAGTTATTGTGTTAGTGTTACAAGTTCATGAGTTGTGTGATGTTAAACTTTGTTGCAATAAATTAACAAAATTCAGTCTCCTTGCTGTTGTATATTTCTCTGTAATGTAGCACAGTGTTACAATGTTACTTATAACATTCAGTTAATTATAACATCTCAGCCCTGGAACTCAAGCAATTTTTCTGATGCCCCAAAAAAATAAATATTGAAATAACTAAATTAATATCATAAGCGTGCGACGACTAGTCGACGAATGGCCTGAACTAACGACTACTAGTCGACTCGAGGCAGCCCTAGTGTTTAATATAATGGGGTTGCAATGGCTAATATGCTTTGAGTGGAGAATGAAAGTTGTAGCTCGGCGGCAGCAGTCTGCGAGTGCCGTCATCGGAAAAACACGTCCCATAGAGTGAAGTTCCAATTAAGACACACCGCTTTGACCGGTGGTTTGTACATTGTGCAACGTTTCAATGGAATTACACCACAGCACCAGAGCTATTCAAAAGACGCACACTACACTGGATGATGAAAGGAAAAAAAACATTGTGCTAACTGGAGTCCTCTACCTAATTACCAGCCTTTTATTATGAGTAGGTAGAGCTCTTGGATAGATTTTGCTCTCGTTGGAACATTGAAATAAATCAATACTCAGAAAATATCCACGTATCCTCGCAACCAGCTCACCCCCAGAGAGAGCGTTTAGTACCAGTACCAGTTCCAAGAATACTTGTTATTTAGACATGTTATCAAACTTTGTGTTTTACTCCAGATTATTCATTCATATTATGGGAAAATAAAGATTATGTAATTTTTGGCAAGAATAAAAAGAAAAAAAAGCTCCAATAATTCAATTACAAATTCGGCTTGCTCAAAAGATACGAAAACCACATTCCTAAACGGTTCTACTATAATCGTTTGGTTTCTGGTATGCATTTCTGGTATTCACGATTGTGGGAATCTTGGGTCATAATCACGAAGAATTCAGATTTTTTTAAACCCCTTCAAAAAAACTCACAATTGTGACTATTGACTATTTGTTATGTCAATCAGGGCCTAGTTAAAAATGTCCTGACCATTCGTGACCATTATCATTACGACACTCGTTGACCCAGTGGGGAAGAAGGCTTTTCTGCCACAAGGTGCACATTCTAGCGGCGGGCTGAACCACTAACAATATGGACCGACCAGACAAAGCAAAAAGCTCACACTGACACCTCACAAACTAATGAGCTCCACCACAGTCCAAAACATATGTGTGAGCCAAGGTCCTGCCAGCAAAGAATTCACCGGCGTGTGACACACACACACACACACACACACACACACACACACACACACACACACACACACACACACACACACACACACACACACACACACACACACACACACACACACACACACACACACACACACACACACACACACACACACACACACACACACACACACACACACACACACCTAGTTTCACGCCTGGGCCAGACATCTGAACAGCCAGCCAGCGCAGAGCACGACTAGACGGCCATAGAGTTGGGGAGAACTTGACAGCGAAAGTGAGAGGGTTTATGAATGACTACATTTGCCACGCAACATTGACTGGTGAAAGCTGGAATATAATGAGGAAAGGGCCAGACTTGGCATACATGCATATCCAGCACCCAGTGCAGTGCCCCCATTGGACGACTGGCGCCACTGCAATCAGCCATGCAAAAAGAAATTACATCCGCCCAAACCAGAGCGCCACTGGATGCGCAGTTTTAGACCTTTTGTAGAAGATACAGGATAGACGTCTAAGCAGCAATTTTGATGTTATATCCATTGGATTAAATTTTTAAACATGACATAGCTAGTTGAATTGTGTAGCCAGAGTAGGCAGGCTAATTTGTAATTCGCCAGAAATATCGGCTAAAAGTAGTCTCTCTAGAGGGGAGTGCTGCTGTCCGAAATGTTTAGCTTGGAAGTCGGGCCGACTCCTGGGGTAGGAATACACCGCTGGACAGCACTGGGACCCATGAACCCATGATGATGCTTCCCCGCATCAGATTTCTGTGCTTTGTGAGCGTGAAGATCCGTTGAATATCCCAAATCTTCCCAACTTAAAAGCTTTTTAATGCCGTGACGTTCCTGGCAGGCGGTCATGATTGTAAAACACTTGGCGAACGGCGAACAAACCCATTTTATACAGCCTCTCAACGACAATGCTTGTCTGCACCTCAGCGAATGCATGATGTGAAGGCTTAAATGTCAAATAAAAACATAAAATCAATATGTGGTGGTTAATGTTGACATTGTGTCTGGCCACCACAAGTAATCAGTGCAAACCCTGACGTGCCCACATGGTCTATGACAGGGGTGCCCAATTCGTCAATCGCGATCGACCGGTCGATCGCAAAGGAAGTCCGGGTAGATCGCATGCCATTAAAAAAAAATTCGATGTTATCATTTTTTTCATCGGATGAATGATAACAGAATTTAGTGGGGACGCTGGGGACATGTCCCCACCAATATCCAGCGATATCCATCACCCCCCCCCCTCCCGGATCAGAACCGCGAAGTAACGGAGCCCCCCCATCAGAACCGCGAAGTAACGGAGCCCCCCCATCAGAACCGCAAATTAACGGAGCCCCCCCCCCATCAGAACCGTGAATTAACGGAGCAAACCCCCCCCTTTATATGAAGTATACTCGGGATATATTGATCATTTTTAGTGTAGGTAGATCATTTTTTCTTGGTCATTTTAAAAAGTAGCTCGCAAGTTGAAAAAGTGTGGCCACCCCTGGTCTATGATATATAAAAAAGATTAGGTCAGATATAGCCAGTGTTGTAATGTAACGAAGTACAAATACTTTGTTACTTAAGTAGAATTTTCACGTATCTGTACTTTACTTCGTTATTTATATTTCTGGCAACTTTCACCTTTCACTTTTTTTACTCCACTACATTTCCGAAATAAAATGTATACTTTTACTCCGATACATTTCTCCTAAGCATCTTCGTTACTCGTTACTACAAAATAAAATCATTAGAAATGTGTTAAGACGGCAGGTTTGGCGAATCACGCGCGAAACCAACCAGACGCGCAAAGCGCACGCGTACTGCTGCGGGCGCACGCGCTTTACTTCCGCTCCCATGGTAACGCATGGCGCGGTTCACACTGCCCTGTGCGCAATCTCATAGAAATACATTGAATATGCACAATATCTGCATCATATTCAGTTAAATTAAGTTAAATCAAGTCATACATTTTCCATACAACCAAAACAACATGCTAATAATAATAATTATTATTATTTTTATTATTAACATTCTATATAGTTTAGATATTTGTTTTAATCACACTAAAGTGTGATCATAGCATCAATATCAATCAATTCCCGCGTCTGGTAACATGGGAGTGGAAGTAAGCGCAGCAGTACGCGTGCGCTTTGCGCGTCTGGTGGGTTCAGTCCGCGTCTGGTGGGTTCAGTCCGTGTCTGGTGGGTTCAGTCCGCGTCTGGTGGGTTCAGTCCGCGTCTGGTGGGTTCAGTCCGTGTCTGGTGGGTTCAGTCCTCCGCGTCTGGTGGGTTCAGTCCGCGTCTGGTGGGTTCAGTCCGCGTCTGGTGGGTTCAGTCCGCGTCTGGTGGGTTCAGTCCGCGCGCACGAAAGCGTCCGTCCACGTCTGGTGGGTTTCGTGCGTAAGAAGTCCAGCATGTCCAGGATGTCAGTAGAATCAACGACTGATGCAACTTTTTTTTTACTTTTACTTCCAATACTTAAGTACATTTTATATCAGAAAATTACTTTTGATACTTAAGTACAGTAAATATCAGATACTTTAAGACTTTTACTGAAGTACATTTCTAAAATGTGACTAACTTCTACCAAAGTCATTTTCTGGTAAGATACTTGTACTTTTACTCAAGTATCGCTTTCAAGTACTTTATACAAGACTGGATATAGCTTATCGCTTCACATTTGTGGGTACATACAATGCTCAGCTAGTGTTCGGATGACATTTAGTGGGCTACCACCAGCGATTATTTCCCATCCAAAAACACATACAAATAATTAATATGGCTTTGCCTCTGACAGAGCAATTGAGAAATTTTGAAAAACTAATATTTATTATTTAACATGTAATACTCCATAATGGCAGATACAAAATAACTAAATGGGCTACAGATGTCAACAAGCCCAATACACACACACACACTGTCAATCAACGTAGCATAAGCCCAAATTCTAGCCTAAAAACGTTCTAATCAACACAAAATTAAATGGCCGGTAGCAGGCAAACAAGCAATTATGAATTCCATAATGAGTATGTAGCAGCCACAACGGCAAAAGCTGTTAACACGTGGGTAATAGCGTTAAACACCGCCATTTTATGATGCCACCAATCACACAGAACTCCACAGTGAGCGCCCGCTGCCCCCAAAGTTTAAATATTGCAACTTTAATGCGCAGTTTGAAAAAACATGAGCGCATTGAAAGACAGCAGCTCAGCACAAACACCGTACTAGGTGGCCAAAATATATCCTGATATAGCCTAGATCATTTAATATCCTGATAACTATATACATCACGATATATACTGTATGTTTTCTGGTCATTCAATAATACAAAATTTGGGTAATGCAATAATCTACATAAAACAACACGGTGAACAGTATTTTCTCATTTCATGAAGAACTATAATGCAAATAATAACGGCTAATAATATAATAAAAAGACGTGTTTTTTCTTCGCATGCATGTGAACAGCAGTAGCGCTGCTCCTAAAAGCGCTGTACGCAATGTCGTCATTTGGCTAACAATTTTTTTTAAGTGTCACCACATGAACGCGGATTTCGCAAGGGCGCTTTTTCGGGCACCTTTCTTTTCTTCGTCTTTTCAACATTTCTACATTTCAATAGGACCCTATGTTCGTTAGCATTGTTGAACATGACAGACACCAGCTAGTTGTACAGAACCAAAAACTTGCACAGAATCTTTGGTCCATTTTCGGTTTCGATATTACTGGTGTGTTTCTGTCGGTACCTAAAAAAAGTACAGAATCCACCCATCCCGATCTCCAACGTTCCTGTTATAGCGAGTAGGGTTGGGTATCGTTTAGATTTTTCCGATACCGGTGCCAAAACGATACTTTTAAAACGGTACCGGTTCCTAAACGGTGCCTGAACCGATACCTTCTTTAAAATAAAGAGCAAACAATAACGTTAAAGAATGTCTTTTTTTAATTGCTAAGGCAAAACCATTGAACAATATATTAACTCTTAACGTAACACTGTTTAAATTAGAATTACAATTAAATACAAAACACTATTAAACATTACTAATAAATATTAAATTAACAATATCAACAAATAACAATTTAACAATAAATAAGTTACAGTACTACTAATAATAAATAACAGCAAACAAAGCAAGTGAAAACTACTCTACACTACTCTGCATATTCTACATCCACCTGTGCACACAATCAACAATCTTTCGATGAAAACCCGCTAAACACGATCAGAACTCGCTAAACACGATCAGAACCCGCTAAACACGATCAGAACCCGCTAAACACGATCAGAACCCGCTAAACACGATCAGAACCCGCTAAACACGATCAAAACCCGCTAAACACGATCAGAACCCGCTAAACACGATCAGAACCCGCTAAACACGATCAGAACCCGCTAAACACGGATCAAAACCCGCTAAACACGAATCAGAACCCGCTAAACACCGATCAAAACCCGCTAAACACGATCAGAACCCGCTAAACACGATCAAAAACCCGCTAAACACGATCAAAAACCCGCTAAACACAGATCAAAACCCGCTAAACACAGATCAGAACCGCTAACACGATCAAAACCCGCTAAAACACGATGTAAACAAGCTTGAATCCTCTGTCTCCTCCTACAACTCTTTTGCGCAACTCTTCCGCGCAACCCCTTCGGGTTTACCGTAATACCCCTATATGGTTGGAAAGCGCAGCTTCTCTGCTTTCAGAAACCATTGGAATTTCTTCGATTGCAAACGGTCTAGGAGTTACGGTAGTTTGAAAAAAAGCTAGTAATGGGAGCGCCTGCGCTCCCTTCGGTCGTGGCACCGAAATGAGGCACCGAAATATGCGTTTTGATTCGGTACGGTAAGTACCGGTCGTACGGGAACCGGTGCCATAGTGGTACCGGGTTTCGGTACCCATCCCTAATAGCGAGTGATGTGTCCGTGCTAAAAACTAAAAACATATCAGTCTCACATATCTCTAACTACGACACCGATATGGTCTGACGATGCAAATATCGGACCGATATATTTACCTCGTCCGATACACGATCTGGATACACAACAACAAGCCACGTAACCGCGCAACAACAGAAAAGTCTCTATATCACGGTCGCCTGAAGAGGACTGAGGCTGACACCGCCGCCGGTGATTCACCCAGCACCTCCTTCACCGCCGTATGAGTCGTCCTCCGTCAGACACACTTCAGGGCGGTAGTAACAAGCTGCAGCGCGTGCCAGCAAGAAGGGGGTGGGGGTGGGGATGGAGGAGAGAGAGAGAGAAAGAGAGTGAGAGATCAACAGAGCACTAGAGCAGAGTGCAGCTCCCTCTCGCTCTCACTCTCCTCCACTGGGTCCACTTGCCGCTTGTACGACAGATAATTTCCCTCGCTCCCACTCTCCCTCCCTCCCTCCCTCCCTCGATCCCCCTTCATGACGGACTGGGGTCCCTGTCAGCACCCCACCTCCCCCGCCCCTCTCCCCCAGCCAGGCAGGCAGTGCTAAAGTAACAGATTCGATTTTAATGGCCGGGGCATCACGGCAGGGATAACTGTTAGTGCTCCGGGTGCGACGCAGAGACAGCGGCGGCATGTGTCTACATGACCACCGATTATCAGCCAGCGTGGAGATCCGCTACACCAGCATCACCACACTGCTACAGCGATGGAGAGGGGAGGTCCTCCGGTGCACAGGCAGCTCTCAAGTCTCCAAAGGATATGACGACAATGTGGCAAGTGCCACAACAACTTGACTTTATTGTAAACTCAAATGTGCACAGTACAATGCACGTTTTCTACATTTAAGTGAAGCCAATGAATCATTCATTATTTCTCATTTAACAACACACCCATGCGCAGTGATATAAAACCTGGGAGTTTTTTTTTTATTTTGTTATCAAATAGGATAGAAGACTCATGGAACATAGTAAAACGTCATTCTGAAACAAATAGGTAATCCACTGCAATGAGGACAATAATGTTTGTTTCTTTGAATTGCAGCGTGTCTTTAATATGCCGTCTCATAACATATGTATGAAATGCTGAAGAAGACACGAACTCAAGCTCAGCTCAAGTCATTTGCCATTGTTAAAGAAATCAAACAATAAAAACGCAATTCAAAGAGGGAAGACTACAAACTAAATAATTGCTCTCTGCTCCGATGCACACACGGGGTGAAAAGTGCTATGCAGCTTTTGTAGACACACACACTGAAACGCTTTAATTTCTCTCCCCAATAAACAAGTGTGAGCATGGCATGGACAGCTGAGCTCTGTGGTAAACACAGGGGGACAGGGGGTTTGTTTACAAGGGGGAGGGGCATGCCAGGCAGGGCTTCTGGGGCTCCCATCCTGTTTGGGAGACAATGTTGCCCACCTGCCCACCCAGTGCCCCCAAACCAATCGCCACCCCAGCAGCCGCCCTCCGCTTCAATCCATTCTGCTACAGCGCAACAAAAACTGGGTACCACTCCCCCACAGGGGTGTGTGTGTGTGTGCGTGTGTGCGTGCGTGCATGAGAGATTTCATGCATGGCAGCGTATCTCTGCATGAAACGATGTTAACAAATCATGGAGCGACGCTCGCCCATGATGGATCGGCGCCCGCCCGTTCACCCAGGCCAGACGAGAGCAGCGGGGGGGGGGGGGGCATTCCCTGCCACTCGCTGCCTGGTCTTCCGTCACGCACGCACGCATGCACGCACACACACACACACCAATATGCAGGCCCGCTCAGCCGCGACAACACAACACAGGCCTGACACCCATGGCGCTGTCTGGCACAGCAGAGTCACAAAACGTCACAGTGCCATAAAAAGATTTGCTGTGAAACATTAACAGCAATCCGGGATTCTAATCTTTGACTCAATGTCACTGGACGTACGGGCGTGTGTGTGTGTGTGTGTGTGTGTGTGTGTGTGTGTACATGTGTGTCTGAACAGAGATATAGAGGAGGGGGAGGGGGGAATGTTGGCTGTCATTTCAGTGACAGACTGAAAGCGCTACTAATGGGCCGGGCGTCCCTCGATCAGTCAACTTTGTCATTACAACTTTCATCCTGTTTGTGAACGTCTGAAACACTCACACACATAGAAAGCAAACGTGTAGCAGAGGAAGATAAACAACACATATTTGCGGTTGGCATAGATTTGTTTTTTTCGCACCGCATACATAAAGCGTGCCAATGTGAAAAAGGGGTGATTATGATGATGATGAAGAGAAGGAACAGGTCTTCAGAGTGAGTGCCGGAATACTTTGCAGTATATGCTGGTTTCCAATATTGGTACGAGCAACAAGTCTGTGCAACAACGACAATGACTAATGAAGTTAGAATAACTAACTATCTCTACGAGCAGAAGTTTGCGGACACGTTAAAATGCAACATTTGACAATGGTATAAAAATGTCAACAAAAAAACCCCACTCAAACTGTTGTTTTGTGACCACTGCAGGGGGGATTCTGTGTCAGTGCTGGGGATTAATTTCCCAGTGACAGCTCCTGTCACCTCCGCTGAGGGGATGAGCTACGTCCGGCCAGAGCCCCCAGCTGGTGGGCCCCTGCCAGGAGACACTGAGGGACGCTGCCAAGAAGAAACACGGGAGCCACCGAGGGGAAGTTAGCGACCTATTTTGCCGCTGTCCTTAGAGATGGTGGGCTTCTTATCTTAAAGGCTTCCTGTTATACCACCAGGTGTGTGTGTGTGTGTGTGTGTGTTTTGCCATTGCAGAATCTACGGGTTGTGACATCACAAGTGGGAATGCCACATCCACCCACCCAGATGTATGCTGGATACAGATCAGCCTACCAGCCTATACCCAGTGGACTGTACCAACTGGTAGGCGGATCTATCCAGCATCATACATCTGGGTGGACACGCACGCAATTGCTCATCACACTCAGACGCCGGGTGGCAAAAAAAATAGGAGCCCTTTAACTGTCAGTGTCTGCTAGCCTGCCACACACCTACCTGACCGACTGGCCGACTGACTGACTGGCCGACTGACTGGGTGGGGCTGGCTGTTGGGGTGAGGCTGATGCTCCTCCACACGTACGCAATGCACACCCACCGACACGTCCATGCATACAGGGCTTCCCCCGATTGGACTACGACGTACATATGGCTCACCCCCCCGCCCCCGCCCCCCTGCTCAGCTGTGCTAGAGAGACGGAGGATCCAGCTGCTGACTCGCCATCCTATACATGAGCACCCAGACCCGGCCCAAGAACATGACACACAACACAACACGCGTGGCGACAGGAGGGCACAGATCAAAGAACGACGAAACATCAGATGATGATAATAATAATAATAATAATAATAATAATAATAATGAGTTGAGCAAATGGACAATGTGTTTTCAAAGTTGCTCGACTGGTTTCGTCGGTAAATGCGTTGACCCGTAGGCTGGAGTGTAAAACGCGCAGTCGTGTGCAGAGGAGCTTGCGTTGTCAAATGCATGACGTTATAAATATGTTTTAAAGTCACACACACACGGTCTTGTGACAGCGTAGACGTGCACAACGTGTGAAGTTGTGCAACTACAAGCGTTGTTTTCTCACACACACACACACACACACACACAACTTGTGTATGTTCAACTATAGTTTCAGACACTTTACTTTACTTTGTGTGTGTTTCTCTACGCGTGTGTGTGTGTGTAGCGGGTGTGTGTAGCGGGTGTGTGTACCTGAGTTACTCTGAAGCTTGGCTCGCTTCGCGTTCGGGGGTCCGACGTCCACCAGCAGCACGTTGTCAGCCATCCTGACGACCCGACGTCCGATATCGAGTCAGGATATAAATGATGGTTTGAATAATAATAATAAAAAAATAAAAATAAAAGAATCGTAAAGACTTTTGGTTTTCTTTTCGTTTGTTGTGTGGTGCGTGTGTGTAAAAAAAAATATCGTGAAGGTTTTCGACAGCGAAATCGCTCGCCTAGCAGAGCGCCGCAAACGGAGGGCAACAGCGCCACGCTTCGCCACAGACGATCACCCCATGATAATCCAACACCCACATCATTATCGCCAAATAATAATAATGACGTCCGAAAATCTATGGGTGTTTTTTTTTTTTAAAGGATTAATAAATTAAAAAAACACTCAAAAGAACGCAGTCCGATCCCTTTCGCCGCAGATCGGCGGCGTCGCGTCGATAGCGAATCATTCTTTTTTTTTTTTCGTAGCCCAAACGAAGCGCCTTAAATTATGTTCCCGGCGTCAATAAAAAGGGGAAAATTCCGCAAATATTTCCCGCGCCTCGGATTATTTTTCGCGACGCTGTCCGCGCGGTAAATATCCGAACGAAGACGCGGCGGCGACGAGCGGCTCGAAAAGGGAAACCAAATATACGCGGAGACGACAAAAACCCGCAGCTAATCCTCACATGTTCGCGGCCATCCCGCCCCGAAACCAACAAACACGTCGATCCGCCGCCACGCCGAAATGAAAATGCGCCATCGGGTCCGCGGTCCGGACGGCTCGAATCGCTTAAAAAAAAATAATGGCTCTCCAGAAATACTGATTGTGAGCCGCGTCAAGATGGCGGCTGTTGATTCCTCCGATACAAAAAGGTTTTTTTTTCTTCCCCCCCCCCCCACAGCAGCGAGACTGTGTGTGTGTGTGCGGGGGGAGGAGGGGGGAGGTGCTGCCGCTGTGCTGTCACGCCCTACGCAAACCGATGGCCCGCCGTGCGTCATGTTGCGCCTACACCGAGCGGCCTATAGGGGGCGGAATAACCCCAGAAATAATAATCACAATATTAAGAAGAATCACTATTTATTTTTACTGGATATTACGAGGAGTTTAGTTTGGGGGCCCTTCTTCATGTGGTTGGAGCTAAACATTTTCAAAAGATTTTTTACATTTGATTACCATTTGCATTTCCATTTAGGGCATTTGGCAGATGGCAGACTTTTATCGAAAGGGACTTACAAAGAGTACATTTGTTGATGGACAGAGCAATCTATCGCTGTGGTACATACAGATAATAGAGCAGGTTTCAAGCATTCATAATTGCAAGGTTAATAGAACTGCTAATTAATTGCTTAGCTCCAGGCTTCTTTGTGTCACACACACACACACAAAACAACAACAACAACAGCTGAGTGCAACATTGTGTGGAGTATTAATGAAGGTGTAATTTAGTCGTTATGTCTTGAAAGCACATTGGAAAATGACACACACA
The DNA here is from genome assembly GCA_002895965.2 of Coryphaenoides rupestris. Taxonomy (NCBI): domain Eukaryota; kingdom Metazoa; phylum Chordata; class Actinopteri; order Gadiformes; family Macrouridae; genus Coryphaenoides; species Coryphaenoides rupestris. Next base: position 39,401 of record PIJE02000672.1, on the reverse strand, counting down.
TACTGTACATGCAATCTGGCATCATGTTCAGTACCAGAATTGGCGAGAACGATGCAAACTATGTGCAGTGTAATTCTAAAAATCAAACAAGACATCTTATCCTCAAAGCTGGATTTATTTTAATTTTAATTTTAGCACTGCATAGGCCTACCCCCAAGCATGCTACATACAAAATAGTACAACCAACAGAAACATGTCCTTGATACGTGACCATGTAGGCTAACTCGATTGCCTACATACATTTAATGCTGCGTTTCTTGTTACTTAATACATATTTATAACTGTACACTACTAAAAAAGTATGCTGTATGTTGTTAAAGCCAATATGAGATGGGATATTGTGGTGTGTGTGTGTGTGTGTGTGTGTCCAGCCTCCTACCCTTCTTTATAACCATCACACTATCACTCTACTTTACAAACACCTATATGGGAGAGGAGAGAATATTCTAACTCCGTTAATAGCCTAATGCACGTCAACTCATTATTAATCAAGCACATGCATGTGTATAAATAAGAAAACACGCAAACGTGAGGTTATAGAAATATACAAAGTATGTACATACAAAATTGATTGCTCGTGCAAATGTTTTACATTAAAAACAAAAAAAGTATAAATGACTGCACTTTAAGAACAGAGAGAATTTTTGAAATAGCAATTACATTCTTTGGCATATAAATATTTCCCAGTGTTTCAAAATATTTGTGATGTCTCAAACCAAATCTAGAATTGTACAGAAAAGTTCATGAATGCAATGCAAAGTAAAACTTCATAAGTCAACATTTTTGGTCCATGTCATCGTGATCTCTCTCAAATATTTTGGCCTTTTCTTCCTCTCCGCACCAGCAAAATAAATTCAACCAACAACATATCATATCATATCATCAAAGCTCAGAAAAAGAGGTTATTCAAGAAATATTATTAAGTAAACACATTTTATGCATTTTATATGGCACGCTAATGAGCACTTCACCTTCGAATTACCAATATTGATGGGATTATTTTAATGTCAAACCGTAAGATACCGTATTTTGCGTTATGTGCTCAAGAGTGCAAAAAGACACACCATTCAAACGGATGTCGTTTCAAATGGATTATTGCACTTAAAACAGCCAAACCTCCTGGACAAAAGTAAATCCTCAATATTGTCCATTTTTAGTGCAGCGTGGAAACACTGCCGTTGTTCACAGGTTGTGTCAATCATCGTGATGTTGGCTATGTTTGCTTCAAACTGCATAAAAAAAAAGGCACAACTCAAAAGGTCAAAGGTGCGTTAGCTTAGCTCATGATGATATGAGATTTTTTTCTGCAAAATAGAGGGAGAAATGCGGTTTCAATGTATAGAGAACGACTGAAAGGTTTTCAGCGGAGGCTAAAAGGCACTATATCTACATACATAGAGTACTTAACGCACACAATCTGTCCAAAAAATAAGGGTTCAAATCGCTCTACCTAAATAGAATAAATTCTAAGAGTGTTTTGTGAAGCCACATTTGCATCTTAAGGATCTAACCCAAAGCTATGGCTATTGTTGTTGACATATAACTATGGGTCAAGTTAAAATGAAGACTTGGTGAGCATGTCGATGAAATACAGACAAAAATCGGGTCACCGAGACATCGCTTGCTCTAATCGAATTGGCTTCAAAATCTTGGATGCTCTCGAAGCAGGGTTAACCCAAGATCCAGTGAAATCCATGTAAATACAGTTACTGCACTGCTGCGACCATGCCTGGTGCCGCACCTAGCATGCTCGTCTATCTCTAAACAGAGGATATATGGTCCAGTACGATTGGCAATGCAAAGTGCTAGTCAAGGCCCGAAAAGTAGACATCCAGCAAGGCTTTCACAAAACTGTTTGGTTTTTTTTCAATTTCACTCTGTAGACTTGGTCTTGTATGACGTCTAACCCAATCAAACCCTGGGCCGGGGTTATTACAAAACACGTCTACACGTAGACAGACTGAATATGCATGCATGCACACATCCACTCACACACACCACACAGACACACACACACACACACACACACAAACACACACACATACATGTCTCATCAGGCCTCATCGGGCCCTTAGCCTGCCTGGAGCATGTGTTTCATTTGTCTATCATCAAAGCTCTCGCTGTGTGGGATGCACAAACACATGAAACACCCGATTTGTATGGCCGTCTCACATGCCACACATAATAAACCTCTTGTAGCGTCCATACATCCTCATATGCATATGACCAAAGTGTCTAGCTCTTCATTGATAAAAAAAAAGGAAGAAAATTTGCACTGTAATGAAGCGACGTAACGAACCAACAAATAAATGTAAACACGGAACAAACAAATGAAACAAAAGCAACATCTCTCTGTGGATAGACGGAGAGATGGATCTCTCTATCCCTCTGCCAACGTAGGCCTCGTCGACGCTTGTTCCATTCTCAAGGCACTTTTCAGACATTAAATACACAATGTGTCACAATGAATGGAGATTAAAGGTACTAAAAGCAATCAAGTAGGTTGTGGATAAGAGGCAATGAGACATATTATCCCACCAGGTGTAAGAGTCATTAGCCATTCCGAGCGGTTTCATCTCCGGTTTTTGACATCACAAGTGGGAGTGTCCACCAAGATATTATGCTATCCACCATACATCTGGGTAGAGACTCCCCATGTCAAGTGGGGCCATTCCAAGCGGTTTTGGAAACCGCTTGGAATAGCTAAACACGCTCACACCTGGTGGTATAATAGGTCTTGTTTAAAATCCGCCACTGTATGTATGTTCCCGATCTCCTGCTGTGTTCCTCTCTTGCCTGCCTGACCGTGCCTGACCTTTCCTCCCGTCACCACGTTTTCCTGACCCAGTGTGTGCTCTCTCTCTCTGTACCCATGGTGACATCCAATGGTCGGCCATCTTTATGTGCGCAAATGCAAGCAAGCGATTCAGAGCTTAAAGGGCCAAGACAAGGGGATATGCAAGCGGCGTTGTCGAAAAAAACCCCTAATGTTTGGTTGTCGTCATTGCTAATGTCATCGGGGAAATCGTCTTCACGCATGTTCCTAGCTTTGTCGTGTTTGTGAGTCCTTCGTGAAGGGTTGCGGTACATTTTGTTGCACTAGATAAGGGATCGCAGGATTAGGGTTACTCGGAGAAAGGGAGGCTCCTAGGTTTGTGACGGGCAGGGGTGCAGATGTCCTGGCGAGAGAGCCGTGACTGTCTGCCCTCTGTCGGTACTCCAGCCTGTCCGCCGCCGAAATCGTAATCGGGTTGGCGCTCAGTCCAACAGCCGCCACGGCGGGCACCACGCTGGCGATCTCGTCGGTGGGCGATCGGCCGATGCTGCCGTCCACCTGCGCCCGGATCTCTGGCGACACGGACAGCTGGTACTGGGGCACCGGCCCGCCGCTCTCGCCGCCTTTGGGGTACAGGAAGGTCTTCATCTGCCCTTTGCCCTTGACATTGACAGTGCCGCGGTAGTCAAAGTCGTACGCCATGCCGCGGAGCACGCCGTAGCTCTCCTCGCTCACCTGCACGCGGCACTCCACACCCGTGGTGTCCATGCGGCTGGCGATGTTCACCGTGTCGCCCCAGATGTCGTACAGCAGCTTGGTGGTGCCGATCACGCCCGCTGTCAGAGGGCCATGGTTGAAGCCCACGCGCAGCTTGAAGCCGAAGCCCAGCATGTTCTTGTTGAAGTCGTCCACCACACGCATCATCTCCAGGGCGAACTCAAAGAGTGCCTTCAGGTGGACATGCGGGTGCGCGGCGTCCGAGCCCCCGCCCTGCTGCTGCTGCTGCTGGAGCTGCTGCGGTGCACCCAGCCCTGACGCCGCCATGTACGAGGCGCCGATGGTCTTGATCTTCTCGATGTCGCCGAAGGCGGGCCGGCGCAGCAGCTCGTCGAAGTCGCCGATCAGTTCGTTGAGCACGCGGTAGCACTCCTTGCCGCCCTCATAGCTCTCCTCGTAGAACTCACCGAAGTTGACGATGCTGGCGAAGATGACGCCGGCATCGTTGTGGTTCTTGGAGTAGCTCTGCGTGACCTTCAGCTGCTCCGCCACGTGGATGGGGATGATGTTGCGCAGCAGCCAGTCGGCCTGGTCGCGCATATTCTGGATCTTGACGCGGTGCCGGTCTGCTTCCACGTTGCCGTGGTAGTGGAGGCGGTAGCCCACCTCGAACTCGCGGTTGAGGAACCACACGAGCAGCAGGAGCAGGGAGAAGGCCACGCAGGCCTCGGGGCCCAGGAGGTCCCGGGGGCGTGGCCCGGATGAGCTGTCCATCATGCCCACGGACACGTTGCTGCTGCTGCTGCTGCTGTTATTGGTCTGGCCGTCTGACCTGGAAGTGGAAGAAATGGAAAACGGTTCACGTCTCTAAAGTTTGCATGTAGTATATTTAACTTGCCCACAAATGTGCAGTATTTTCTAACAAAAATACAGCCTAGTGAAGACTAGCATAAAATATTGTCGTGAATGGCAGTTCAGGGGGATTATGATAAGTGGGTGTGTCGTGTCTCTTTAATGCATGTTTAATATATGTTTTGGACACGTTAGTTATAGAAACAGAGCAGACAATGGGCTGAAGGAACTTTTGTAGTTCCCTGAAAAGTAGTTCCTGGGAAGGACTCTGGGTACTTCTGGGTTCTGGGAAACACGGCTTAGTCACAGTTACGTGCTCTCTCTTCTACCACCCAGACACCCTGTTAACTGACACAAGATGCATTATTCTAAGAGCCAAACAATAATCATCTCCACATCGGTGTCAATATGTTACTCACCAAAATACAAGGCTGTTGGGAACGCTGCAGGCGGGAAGCGCAAACAAAGAACAGACAGAACAAACCACAAAACAGATCCTGAGCTGATTTAAAGGATACTATTTACATTTACATTTAGGGCATTTGACAGATGCTTTTATCCAGAGCGACTTACAATAAAGTACACTTGTCGAAAAAGCGACAACAAATATATCGATATCAATATATTCATCACCAAGTTCTTTTCATGCTTCTAATATTGAGCGATACATTTTGATGGTTTATTATTTAGGAAAACACATTTCCAGTATGTTAACTTTTTCCCCCCCTTACCAGCAGTGGGGGTAGAAGAGCAGAGCCAACATGGTGGACCCCCCACCAGCGTGGCCAGGGTGGAGCGCATCCAGTAGCTCAGGTGGCAGAAGTTACAGTACTGGATGATGGCAATGATGACCGCGCAGCAGGTGAACATGGTCGACTGGCAGGACAGAGCAGGGGGACGAGGGAACAGAGATTTAATTATACCACCCGGATGTGAGCGTGATTAGCCATTCCAAGTGGTTTCAAGAACCGGTTGGAACGGCCCCACATGACATCACAAGTGGGAGTGTTCAGACTTATTTTAGTACTTATGTTCATAAGAATACGGTTCAGAAAAAAACTTTTTAGTTTTTACTGTACTTACTAGGTACCATTACTAATTGTTTAGAGTTCTTGTTTTCTAATTTGTTTAGAAGCATTCCATTGTATTTGTTACATATGGCAATAAAGTAATCGTGAATCTCTTGAATCTTGTCCACCTACAATTTTGCTGGGTACATCAGCCTACCAGTCTACCCAGTGGACTGCAGCAACTGGTAGGCTGATCTATCCACCATACATCTGGGTGAACACTCCCACTTGTGATGTCAAGTGGGGCCATTCCAACTGTTTTTTTAAACGAGGGAAGCTGTCCAAAAAAAGTCGACATCGCTGTGACAAGGAAGAAGAAGAATACAATCAGAGCACAATCTCGAAACGTTGACATCGATGACTTGACTCAATCTTCTTTGACTGTAAAATTCCAAATAATTCCAAATGAGTCTTGTCATTGTAATTATGCTGCCGTAATGTGACACCCACATTTCCAATCTGGGATCAATAAAGTTGCCCTTATTTGATCATTCTTACCAGCGAACAGCCAATGAAGACTCCCCTCTCCATTCGTACATACATGTTCCATTCCTATGCATACACAGTTAGGGATTTCCCCTGGATCCCCGTTAGAATTCGTTAGAAACTGCGTTCCATACGTTCTATACAATACAGTGTGTACTGTTTCCTGGTGTACTGTTAGTATGCAAGACTAAAATTATGCTTTATATTGCTTTTTGAGTTGCCTGTTCATTGGGGTGACTTGTCTTGGATTTGAGAGGTTATTAATTACCTTGAAAAGTATGTTTTGCTTAAGACTGGTCATCCTCCTGTCAACGATGCATTGTGGGTAATCCAAGTGACTATAGTGTCCATGGTTTGCACTCTACTAATTCTACCGGTAAATCATATACCATCCGGTTCCTTTTAGTATACTACTTTTCGGATACTGTTTTTTGCATACTATGTGGAAATATGATTGTCGCCGAGTCCCCAGAGTCCCACAGGCAGGTAGTGGTGTTAAAAAGTCTGGTTTATTGCAAAGGTTGGTAAAATGACATGACATGGAGCAGATGGTACATACTGTAGTTAGCATGCTAGCACGCCCAGAGTGTGCATGCTGGTGGCTGATTAGCCAATGCAGCACAGGTATGCAGCCCCGCCGCCCCACCACCCCAGACTCTACCTGGGCCAGGTGAGGCTATAGCCCCACCCCCCCAGACTCTACCTGGGCCAGGTGAGGCTATAGCCCCACCCCCCCAGACTCTACCTGGGCCAGGTGAGGCTATAGCCCCACCCCCCCCAGACTCTACCTGGGCCAGGTGAGGCCAATTAAGCAAAGCAACAAACACACACGTTCCCACAATGATTTACATCCTACTCTCACCTACTATGCAGTATGCTAGTGTGGAGAATGGGAAACAGCCCGGGTCTACCTGGATGGACAGGTGCGTGGCGCAGGTGAGGTGGGAGAAGACGGCGACGGCAGGCAGGGACACCAGCACGGCTCCGATCAGGTGACGGGGCCACCAGCACGACACGGCCCTCATCAGGTACCTGGTGCAGCTCAACACGCTGTCCAGGTAGAACGCCATGCTGTGGAGAGAGAGAGAGAGACAGAGAGATAGAGAGATAGAGAGAGACAGGGAGAGGGGGAGAGGGAGGGAGAAAGAGAGACAGAGAGAGAGAGGGACAGAGAAAGACAGAGAGACAGTGCGACAGAGAGAGAGAGGGAGAAAGAGAAAGAGACAGAGAGAGAGAGAAACAGGGCGAGAGTCAATGCACGATATAGACTATATACAGTATATGTATATATAAATGTATTGTATCTGTGTCTTAATACTATTTATACCTGGCCATCTGCATGTGGTGCTTTATGCCAAAAATAATAAACAGTATCGTATAAAATAGAGCAGTACATTATAGTATAGTACCGTATAGTACAGTGAAGTAATTATATAGTCTAGTACCATATACTACAGAGAGAGAGAGAGAGAGACTCTGGCAGCAAAACTTGAGTGACGGCCAGTGAGGCCACACCAACTCATACTCGTTATATGTCCATATTTATTAGTCTTATTTTGTGATATTATTATTATTATTATTATTATTATTATTATTATTATTATTATTATTTTATTTATTATTATTCGTATGTGTCTTTGGCCATAATGTTGCTATAACACTCATGCCAATAAAGCTTTTTTTAATTGAATTCAGAGAGAGAGAGAGAGAGAGAGAGAGAGAGAGAGAGAGATGAGCAAGTGCGCAGGCGGAGGGAAAAACCAACAACAACAACCCCACCCCCTTACACCCCCCCCCCCCACACACACACACCGTATGGCCATGAGCAGGGCCAGCAGCTCCAGCAGGGCCAGCGCGGCGGTGAGGCCCAGCGGCAGGGCGGCGGCGGCGGGGGGCCCCTGCTGGCCCCCCTGCTGGCCCCCCTGCTGGCGGGAGGCCATTAGGGGCTGCAGGAAGCAGGCCAGGGAGAGGGCCAGGAACACCCAGCAGCACAGCAGCATGTCCAGGAAGGAGCTGAAGATGGGGCTGGTGAAGGTCTGCACCGACGCCTGGCTCTCCACCTGCAAAATAAACCCCGTCCCCGTGGAAAGGGGGGGGGGGCGGACATTAGACCGGGTGAGAGGATCAGATCCCCAAAAGGTATGATGGAAATTCTGTGGGTTTTTTTGGTCGCTGGTCCATGTCACTCACATGGCTTTTCTAGGGCTCCTCCTCCAGGCAGGTGAAGCTTCAATAATCTAGTTTCTTGCATTGGGGAGCACGCACACCTTGAGTGTGTGTGTGTGTGTGTGGTGATGATGGCTGTGGTGCATTGATAAGCCAATGCCCAAGTGCCGCGTCGCGGGTGTGAAGATGTTCTCAAGCAACACCCGTGTCGAACGGACACGTGTCGAACGGACAGGGGCATGCTTGGAACAGGGCTTCATGTCTAGTGAGAAGTAATTCTGCTTTTTTTTTTTCAGGGTTGAAAAGGTCGAAGCTCTGATTTGTCTTGGCCACGTAGAACAGTTCACGTCAGGCCCAGGCTCAGTCTCAGGCTGAGGAGCGGTTGAGGGCGATGTGTTTTGCTCAAGGACAAAGGACAAGGGATTGAACCAGCATCCATACAGTTGCCAGAAGTCTACTTAACCTCCTGGGCACAATTACATTGTCCCCAGCCGTTATGTTAATAAGAAACTCCTGTAATACACTCGATAAGCATGTTTGTCTTGCAGCTAATGAATGACTTACTAATTGGTTCATTTCCAATACTCGTGGCATTGCTCTATTGCCCCCCCCCCCCCCCCCCCCCCTCCTCCCTCCCCCTCCTCCCCTCCCCCGATGTATATTCATTCTGCGATTCTCTCTTGACTGCACCGCCGCGTTTCGCCCACTAGAGGTCAGTGAACGCAAAGCAAAACACAGAGTGAGCGACCCTGCAGTTGCAGTGATTCGTCTTTGCCGCAGTCTTGTCTTGCCTCGTCTGGGCTCCAGTGCAGTGTTCAAGGAGGGCCCCTCAGACAACGCAGATGGCAGGGGGACAGTTGGACTGAGTGTGACACATTCTGGGACAGCCACCATGAGATGAATAAATATCACTTCCCATTTGATTTGGCTCTAGAGTGGTTGTCAAGAGAGTCAGCAGCCACACACACACACACACACACACACACACACAAACGTTTACCTCTTTCTGGTAGCTGCACCGGTAGGCAGACTCGAGGCTGCGGTCCAGGAAGGTGTGGCTGAGCTTGTTGATGGGCGGCTTGTAGAAATAGTCCTTCATCAAACTGTGACGCGCAAAACACAAGATTAATCACGGCGCATGAGGAGAGACACACAATATCCAGCGCTGCCAGTAAAGCATTAAGTAGAGTCACACAACGACTGTATATGCAGCATCGTAAGTATAGCAATAATTACAGACGCAATATTATACACCATAAGTATAGCGATAAGTAGAGAGACAAAACTTTACAACCCCTTGAGTATAGCACTAAATAGAGACACAAATATGTACAACCCCATAAGTATAGCAATTAGTAGACACAACTTTACAACCCATTAAATATAGCAATATTTAAACACACACAAAAGCAACCTTAAGAACAGCTATAAGTAGAGACACAAAAATTAAGAAAGACAGTTTTTGTGACGATTACGCTTCTTGAATATTGAAAGTTGAATCTTGAAAAATACATAAGTTGAGGGAGAACATATAAAACAGCTTAATGGGTGAGGGCGCCATCACAACTCTGACGACAACAACAACAACAACAACATGGCCTCCGCTGGGGCCCCGCCCACCCACCTGTCCTCCTTGATGACGTCCACAAAGTGGGCGTCGCTGCGCTGGCGGAAGTTCTTGGAGCGCAGCGGGATGAGGGCGGCGTGGTCCATGCCGGCGCCCATGGCCCCCACCGCGCCGCCGCCCACACACCACGTCTCCTTCTTCTCCTTCTCCTGCAGCATCTCGCACAGCGACGTCTGGCTGTTGGTCAGCGGCGCCGCCCGGGGGCTCAGCAGCCCATTTTGGGCGGCGGGGGAGGGGGAGAGGCCGCTCCCCCGGGCCCCCGCTGCCCCCCCGCACGCTGCCGCCGGGGAGGGCCCCACCACGGAGGAAGGTGGCAGGGGGGCCGATGCTGCTGCTGCTGCTGCTGCTGCTGCTGCTGGCGGTAACAACGGGGCGCACATGGGACATGAGGTCTCCTGGGGCTGTTTGGGGGGGGGGAGAAAAAGAGATTCAAGATTCAAGAAGTTTAATGATCACATACACATACAGGATGTGCAGTGAAATGAAAAAGTGCCGATGCCCAGCGGAATGTGCAATAGAACAATATAAATATCATAAATATCACAATTGAAGGGAAATAATCAGAATATCCACACTATTTACAGTCTTTAAAGCAAGAAGTGCAGGTTTTCTTTTTTTTTTAGAATGAGAAATATGAGCAAATAAGCAAATGAACAGCAAGGCATATGAACAAGTAGGCATATCAATAACAAGGCAATATAAAACATGTATCAAGTTATGTAGTAAGACTATGTGGGTGCATGTACTGTGTACTACCTATGTGTGTGTGTGAGTGTGGGCATGGGAGGGGGCAGTGGGAGGGCCCTAGAGAGGTCAGAGTTCACAGTCCTGATGGCCTGCGGAAAGAAATTTTTTAGTCTCTCTGTTCTAGTAGCGTGATTGCGGAGGTGCTTGCTTGACCGTAGAAGTTGGAACAGGTTGTTGTTGGGACGGTGAGGATCCTTCATGATCCTGCAGGCTCTGGTTCAACACCTCCTGTAGTTCCAGGTCCTGCAGGGTGGGGACTGTAGTGCAATAGTGCGCTCAGCCAAACGCACCCCCCGCTGCAGAGCCCTCCTGTCCTGAGAGGAGCTGTTGCCGAACCAGGCAGTGATGCTTCCTGTCAGGATGCTCTCCACCACACGAGCGTAGAAGGTCTGAAGGATCCTCCGGGAGGCTTGGAACTTCCTAAGATGTCTGGGGTGGTAGAGGCGCTGCTTTGCCTTCCTCACCAGAGTGTCAATGTGTGTAGTCCAAGTCAGATCCTCTGTGATGTGGACGCCCAGATTACCTGAAGCTGTTCACCCTCTCCACAGCAGTGTTGTGTGTAAGACCTCTGATGTCCACAATCAGCTTAGCTCCTTAGTTTTGGAGACTTTCAGCATGAGGCTGTTGTCTTGGCACCAGAGTGACAGGTTAGCAGCTTTCTGTAGGTATGCCTTCTCGTCGTTAGCGGATGTGTCATCCGCAAAGTTGATGATTGTGTTGGAGCTGAACCTACTGTCCCCGCTACTGTACGCTAACTGGCAGTTAGCGTACAGTAGGGGGGGATCCAGTGTTCAGGGTGAGGGGTCTGGAGGTGTGTCTGCCCACCCTGACGACCTGGGGTTTGGTGGTCAGGAAGTCCAGGGGGAATGTTCAGACCCAGCTCAATCAGCTTGCCAGCCAGTCTGCTGGGAACTATGGTGTTGAAAGCAGAGCTAAAGTCAATAAACAACATTCTCACATAGCTCCCCTCGTGACTGTCAAGATGAGAGAGGGAGAGAGCATAAATAGAGAGAGGGGGTGAGAGGGACCGAAAGAGAGAGAGAAAAAGAGAGAGAGAGAGAGAGAGAGAGAGAGAGAGAGAGAGGGAGAGAGCAAGAGAGAGAGGGAGAGAGAGCACTTAAAATTGACTATTCCAGCAACAATAAGACTTTCCCAGGGGCAACGCAACGTGTGTGTAAATGCACACGTTTTCAACTGAAAACACTAAATTCTTCTTATTCACCCCAACGGACATAAATGTGTAACGGCCGGTTAACCTCGCTGCTATTGGTCAGCCGGTCGGCAGGCAACCGTTCTGCTCGTGTGACCTCTTCTCTTGTCCGCCCCCAGAATTAGAGCCGGGAGACAGAGAGACTGAAGAGGGAGAGAGAGACAGAGAGAGAGAAAGTGAGCGATAGAGCGAAGAGAGAGAGAGAGAGAGTGGGAGAGAGAGAGAGCGGGAGAGAGAGAGAGAGAGAGCGGGAGAGAGAGAGAGAAGAGAGAGAGAGCGGAGAGAGAGAGAGAGATAGAAGAGGTGGGGGGGGATAATTAGGTGGTTTTTAATCATCCCTGTGTGAAGGTTTTTGTCCTTTTAATTCAGCCAATCTCCAACAGCGGGGCTGTGGAGCGACTCCTGGTCCGCAAATCCCGTCCACGGTAATGCGACACCGTTAGCTTTAGTTTTCTGGTATTCTCAAATGTTCACTATGATCGACCGGTGACGGATGATCACGGCCTTCATTTCCCCACAAAAAACCCTGAAATTGTTGGTTTTTTTAAGCTGTCTTGCATCATATATAACTGCACCATGAACCACAACATCGTCCTCCAGCGACGAGTGGGAAGGGAGATCTGAGGACATGTGGCCCGCGAGATGCTAATTCACCACGAGGTGGTGGAGTTACACAATCACTCTGGAGCGATGGAAATGGAAATCGATGACGCTGCTAAATCCACCACCAACTCTTCTTAAACTCCAGGAATGCACAACACATTAAAGCAATAACACTTTGGAAGACAGATGCTTTAGTGTGTGAGCCAGTCGCTGAGTGTGTGCATGTGTGTGCGTGTGAGTGTGTGTGTATACTGTGTGTGTGTGTGTGTTTGTGTGCGTCTGCATGCGGGCAGGTTTCTGTGTGTGTGTGTGTTTGTGTGTGTGTACATTTGTGTGTCTGCATGCATGCAGGTTTGTGTGTGTGTGTGCGCGCGTGCCCGTGTGCCTGCGTGCCTGCCTGTATGTGTGTGTGTGTGTGCGCGCGTGTGCATGCTTGTGTGTGTGCATGCCTGTGTATGTGCGTGCGTGTGTGCTTGTATGCACGTGTGTGTGTGTGTGCGTGCCTGCGTGCATGCATGTGTGTGTGCGTGCGTGCCTGTGTGTGTGTATTGGAGACGGCAAATGAATGGCTTCCAACAGGAATCATTAGTAGTGGGCAGGCAGAGTGTGAAGGGCTTCTCATCTCCCGGTGAGTTATCTCATTAACACACAAGGGGCCGTTCAACTGCTCTGAGTCACACACCACGCCACTCTACTCCATACTCGCTCTCCCTCTCTCTCTTTCTCTCTGTCAATTTCAATTTCAATTTAAAGAGCTTTATTGGCATGGGAAACGTACATTGCCAAAGCGAGTGGTAAATAAAAAGTATACTTATAAAGAATATAATATATAAGAATATATACAGTGAAAGTAAAAAATCAAAAAAGAATATATATACAAAAAAAATACAATACAAATAAATAAATAAATAAATAAATAAATAAAAATAAATAAATAAATAGGATACAATAAAAAGGAAAAAGGAAAAAAATGGAAAAGAAAGAGAGAAAAAATAAATTACAAAATTTAAAAAGTTTAAAAAGATATATAAAGTTTATATATATATATAATAATAAAAAAATAACAATAAAAATAATGATGACAATAATAAGGGGGATTGACAGGAGATTGACAATCTTTATGGAGGTTGTTTCCGTTGTATTCCTTTTCCTCACAAACAGCTCACAAATCGTGCTGCTGTGTTTGCACATTCCTGTACTTCGCCCAACAGATATGGAAGTTTTTGGTTGTTTTTTAAGTTTTTCTCTCTCTGTCTCTCTCTGTCTCTCTCTCTATATCGCTGTCTGTCTCTCTCTCGTTCTCCCTCTGTCTCTTGTATTTTCCTGTAATACACGTGAAAGATTACAACAAAGCAAATGCTAAATTAGCAAAAGTAAAGGTTGTGTGTGTGTGTGCATGTATATGTATGTGTGTGTGTGGGGGGGGCGCTGAGAGGAAGTGGGGGAGGAGGTGTGTGTGTGTGCATGTGTGTGTGTGTGCATGTGTGTGTGCGTGTGTGTGTGGGGGGGGCTGAGAGGAAGTGGGGGAGGAGGTGTGTGTGTGTGTGCGTGTGTGTGTGGGGGGGGGCTGAGAGGAAGTGGGGGAGGAGGTGTGTGTGTGCATGTGTGTGTGCGTGTGTGTGAATGCGCGCGTGTGTGTGTGTGTGCACGTGTGTGTGTGGGGGGGTACTGAGAGGAAGTGGGGATGGAGGTGTGTGTGTTTGTGTGTGTGTGTGTGTGTATGGGGGGGGGGGGGGGGTTAACGAGTGACCTGCAGGGGCCTATGTTGGGTGGTGCTGGTTGGTGGAGTGTGTGTGTGTCTGCTGAGGATGAGGTCATCATTATGTTGTATATCATGTGACAGAGGGAGGCCCCCGGGCTCCTGGGGGACATATGGGGACATAAAGTGACCCCCCCGCCCCCACCCCCCTCCGCCCCCTGCCACCCCCTCCCTTAAGGAGTGACTTAATGTGTTGAGATGTGAGAGCTGAAGGCTGGTTATTATGCTAATTCCTGGCCGGGGCGGGGCGCTTTTAACGAGCCATTTAAAAAGAGCTTTCAGTTGATCCAACCGTTTTATTACTGCCCGTTTCATTACGGAGTGAATGTGAACACACACACACACACACACACACACACACACACACTTATACGTACATATTTCATTC
>PIJE02000672.1:10000-20000 GCA_002895965.2 Coryphaenoides rupestris | reverse complement strand
ATTATTATTATTATTCTTTTATTTATTATTATTCTTTAAAAAAAATTACGTATGTGTCTTTGGCCATAATGTTGCTATAACACTCATGCCAATAAAGCTTTTTTAATTGAATTGAGAGAGAGAGAGAGAGAGAGAGAGAGAGAGAGAGAGAGAGATGAGCAAGTGCGCAGGCGGAGGGAAAAACCAAGAACAACAACCCCACCCCCGTACACCCCTCCCCACACACACACACCGTATGGCCATGAGCAGGGCCAGCAGCTCCAGCAGGGCCAGCGCGGCGGTGAGGCCCAGCGGCAGGGCGGCGGCGGCGGGCCCCTGCTGGCCCCCCTGCTGGCGGGAGGCCATTAGGGGCTGCAGGAAGCAGGCCAGGGAGAGGGCCAGGAACACCCAGCAGCACAGCAGCATGTCCAGGAAGGAGCTGAAGATGGGGCTGGTGAAGGTCTGCACCGACGCCTGGCTCTCCACCTGCAAAATAAACCCCGTCCCCCGTGGAAAGGGGGGGGGACATTAGACCGGGTGAGAGGATCAGATCCCCAAAAGGTATGATGGAAATTCTGTGGGTTTTTTTGGTCGCTGGTCCATGTCACTCACATGGCTTTTCTAGGGCTCCTCCTCCAGGCAGGTGAAGCTTCAATAATCTAGTTTCTTGCATTGGGGAGCACGCACACCTTGAGTGTGTGTGTGTGTGTGTGTGTGGTGATGATGGCTGGTTTAACCTGTGGTGCATTGATAAGCCAATGCCCAAGTGCCGTGTCGCGGGTGTGAAGTTGTTCTCGAGCAACACCCGTGTCGAACGGACACGTGTCGAACGGACAGGGGCATGCTTGGAACAGGGCTTCATGTCTAGTGAGAAGTAATTCTGCTTTTTTTTTTCAGGGTTGAAAAGGTCGAAGCTCTGATTTGTCTTGGCCACGTAGAACAGTTCACGTCAGGCCCAGGCTCAGGCTCAGGCTGAGGAGCGGTTGAGGGCGATGTGTTTTGCTCAAGGACAAAGGACAAGGGATTGAACCAGCATCCATACAGTTGCCAGAAGTCTACTTAACCTCCTGGGCACAATTACATTGTCCCCAGCCGTTATGTTAATGAGAACTCCTGTAATACACTCGATAAGCATGTTTGTCTTGCAGCTAATGAATGACTTACTAATTGGTTCATTTCCAATACTCGTGGCATTGCTCTATTGCCCACCTCCTCCCCCCCCCACCCCCCATCCTCCCCTCCCCCATCCTCCTCCCCTCCCCCGATGTATATTCATTCTGCGATTCTCTCTTGACTGCACCGCCGCGTTTCGCCCACTAGAGGTCAGTGAACGCAAAGCAAAACACAGAGTGAGCGACCCTGCAGTTGCAGTGATTCGTCTTTGCCGCAGTCTTGTCTTGCCTCGTCTGGGCTCCAGTGCAGTGTTCAAGGAGGGCCCCTCAGACAACGCAGATGCCAGGGGACAGTTAGGACTGGATGGTGACACCATTCTTGGGACAGCCACCATGAGATGAATAAATATCACTTCCCATTTGATTTGGCTCTAGAGTGGTTGTCAAGAGAGTCAGCAGCCACACACCACACCACACCACACACCACACACACACCAAACGTTTACCTCTTTCTGGTAGCCTGCACCGGTAGGCAGACTCCGAGGCTGCGGTCGAGGAAGGTGTGGCTGAGCTTGTTGATGGGCGGCTTGTAGAAATAGTCCTTCATCAAACTGTGACGCGCAAAAACACCAACGATTAATCACGGCGCATGAGGAGAGCACACACAATATCCAGCGCTGCCAGTAAAGCATTAAGTAGAGTCACACAACTACTGTATATGCAGCATCGTAAGTATAGCAATAATTACAGACACAATATTATTACACCATAAGTTATAGCGATAAGTAGAGAGACAAAAACTTTACAACCCCTTGAGTGTAGCACTAAATAGAGACACAATATGTACAACCCCATAAGTATAGCAATTAGTAGGACACAACTTTACAACCCATAAATATAGCAATATTTAAACACACACAAAAGCAACCTTAAGAACAGCTATAAGTAGAGACACAAAAATTAAGTGTTTTATGTGACGATTACGCTTCCTTGAATATTGAAAGTTGAATCTTGAAAAATACATAAGTTGAGGAGAACGTAATTAAAACAGCTTAATGGGTGACGGCGCCATCACAACTCTGACGACAACAACAACAACCAATATGGCCTCCGCGGGGCCCCGCCCACCCACCTGTTCCTCCTTGATGACGTCCACAAAGTCGGGCGTCGCTGCGCTGGCGGAAAGAAGTTCTTGGAGCGCAGCGGGATGAGGGGCGCCGTGGTCCATTGCCGGCGCCCATGGCCCCCCACCGCGCCGCCGCCCACACACCACGTCTTCCTTCTTCTCCTTCTCCTGCAGCATCTCGCACAGCGACGTCTGGCTGTTGGTCAGCGGCGCCGCCCGGGGGCTCAGCAGCCCATTTTGGGCGGCGGGGGAGGGGGAGAGGCCGCTCCCCCGGGCCCCCGCTGCCCCCCCGCACGCTGCCGCCGGGGAGGGCCCCACCACCCCCACCACGGAGGAAGGTGGCAGGGGGGCCGATGCTGCTGCTGCTGCTGCTGCTGCTGGCGGTAACAACGGGGAGCACATGGGACATGAGGTGTCCTGGGGCTGTTTGGGGGGGGGGGAGAAAAAGAGATTCAAGATTCAAGAAGTTTAATGATCACATACACATACAGGATGTGCAGTGAAATGAAAAAGTGCCGATGCCCAGCGGAATGTGCAATAGAACAATACAAATATCACAAAATATCACAATTGAAGGGAAATAATCAGAATATCCACACTATTTACAGTCTTTACAGCAAGAAGTGCAGGTTTTCTTTTTTTTTAGAATGAGAAATATGAGCAAATAAGCAAATGAACAGCAAGGCATATGAACAAGTAGGCATATCAATAACAAGGCAATATAAAACATGTATCAAGTTATGTAGTAAGACTATGTGGGTGCATGTACTGTGTACTACCTATGTGTGTGTGTGAGTGTGGGCATGGGAGGGGGCAGTGGGAGGGCCCTAGAGAGGTCAGAGTTCACAGTCCTGATGGCCTGCGGAAAGAAATTTTTAGTCTCTCTGTTCTAGCAGCGTGATTGCGGAGGCGCTTGCTTGACCACAGAAGTTGGAACAGGTTGTTGTTGGGACGGTGAGGATCCTTCATGATCCTGCAGGCTCTGGTTCAACACCTCCTGTAGTACAGGTCCTGCAGGGTGGGGACTGTAGTGCCAATAGTGCGCTCAGCCGAACGCACCCCCCGCTGCAGAGCCCTCCTGTCCTGAGAGGAGCTGTTGCCGAACCAGGCAGTGATGCTTCCTGTCAGGATGCTCTCCACCACACGAGCGTAGAAGGTCTGAAGGATCCTCCGGGAGGCTTGGAACGTCCTAAGATGCCTGGGGTGGTAGAGGCGCTGCTTTGCCTTCCTCACCAGAGTGTCAATGTGTGTAGTCCAAGTCAGATCCTCTGTGATGTGGACGCCCAGATACCTGAAGCTGTTCACCCTCTCCACAGCAGTGTTGTGTGTAAGACCTCTGATGTCCACAATCAGCTTAGCTCCTTAGTTTTGGAGACTTTCAGCATGAGGCTGTTGTCTTGGCACCAGAGTGACAGGTTAGCAGCTTTCTGTAGGTATGCCTTCTCGTCGTTAGTGGATGTGTCATCCGCAAAGTTGATGATTGTGTTGGAGCTGAACCTGGCTACACAGTCATGTGTGGCCAGGTTCAGCTGGCACCTACTGTCCCCCCTACTGTACGCTAACTGGCAGTTAGCGTACAGTAGGGGGGGATCCAGTGTTCAGGGTGAGGGGTCTGGAGGTGTGTCTGCCCACTCTGACGACCTGGGGTTTGGTGGTCAGGAAGTCCAGGGGGGGTGTTCAGACCCAGCTCAATCAGCTTGCCAGCCAGTCTGCTGGGAACTATGGTGTTGAAAGCAGAGCTAAAGTCAATAAACAACATTCTCACATAGCTCCCCTCGTGACTGTCAAGATGAGAGAGGGAGAGAGCATAAATAGAGAGAGGGGGTGAGAGGGACCGAAAGAGAGAGAGAAAAAGAGAGAGAGAGAGAGAGAGAAAGAAAGAGAGAGAGAGGGAGAGAGCAAGAGAGAGAGGGAGAGAGAGCACTTAAAATTAGACTATTCAGCAACAATAAGACTTTCCCAGGGGCAACGCAACGTGTGTGTAAATGCACACGTTTTCAACTGAAAACACTAAATTCTTCTTATTCACCCCAACGGACATAAATGTGTAACGGCCGGTTAACCTCGCTGCTATTGGTCAGCCGGTCGGCAGGCAACCGTTCTGCTCGTGTGACCTCTTCTCTTGTCCGCCCCCAGAATTAGAGCCGGGAGACAGAGAGACTGAAGAGGGAGAGAGAGACAGAGAGAGAGAAAGTGAGCGATAGAGCGGAAGAGAGAGAGAGAGAGAGTGGGAGAGAGAGAGAGAGGGAGAGAGAGAGAGAGAGAGAGAGAGAGAGAGAGAGAGAGAGAGAGAGAGAGAGCGGGGAGAGAGAGAGAGAGACACACACACACACAGAGAGAGAGCGAGAGAGAGGGCAGAGAGGGGGGTGAAGGAGAGCGAGAGTGAGAGATGAGAAGAGAGAGACAGAAAAAAACCTTCACTGCGATGTGTGCACGAAATTAATAATATTCAGTCTCAACGTGCTACATCACTATGTCGAGCGCGCCGCGCGCGCAACCGCGATCTTCCTGAAGTGCTGCTCTACAATCTCCTCCGCAACGGCTCCAATCGCTGACATCTCTCTCTCTCTCTCGTTTTACGCTATCGTTTTCGGCTCATTCTTCCTCAATAGCTGCTCCTCATCACCAGTCACCGACTCTCTGGGCTTGCACCACTCTGACTCACGCTCTTCTCAGACTTCTACTTCACGCACAAACCACTGAAAAGTGCTCTGCGTCTTCTGTCCCTTTCTTTGCTGCTCGTCTTGCATACCATTCATCTACTAGTCTCCGCGGTGCATCCTATTGACCGAGGGGCCGCAACAAGCACGAATCCAGGCCAGCGCCGCAGCGCGCACAGGTGGGAAGCGGGATGTGCCTGCTGAGGACCTGGCCTGAGCCGAGAGATGCTAAGACTAGCGTCAGGATTACACCGGACCGGTGAGCTATGCAGTATATGTCCGTTAGCGGGATGCACAAATAAGAAGCCGGAGACAGTATGAGGATAATGTATAATTCGCGATGTTGTTACGACTGACATCGTAGAGATGCAATCTCACTCACACAACTCTTCGTCTGATATACGCCAGGAATTTGCACCCATCAGGATTGAAAGCAAATAAACGATTCCTTGATGAAGGTATGAGAGCTATGATTATGAGTGTCAGAGCCAGTCGTCTTGTATAGTGTTGCCATCTGCTTGTCTCCTGCTCGCTTCTCTTCTCTCTCTTCTGCTTCCCCCCTCCCTCTTTCTTGCTGCTTCTGCTTCTCTCTCTCTCTCTCTCTCTCGTCTCTCTCTCTTCTCTCTCTCTCTCTCACTCTCTTCTTCTTCTCTCTCTCTCTCTCTGCCTCTCTCTCTCTATCTCTCTCTCTGGTGCTCTCCCAACGCTCACAGTGTCCTTCTATGTCGTTGGTACTGAGGTGTTCGCGCACGTGCGCACGGTGACAGTCGACTGTGGCTGGCCTTTAGGTATATGTTGTTGTATGTTGTGATCGTGTTGACGCGGCTCTGGCTTATCGCCAAAGCGATGTCGGTGTGTGTGAGTGCGCTGTGGTAATGTGTGCTCGCTGCATGCGGGCAGTTTCTATGTGCGTGCGTGTGTGCTTGTATGCACGTGTGTGTGTGTGTGCGTGCCTGCGTGCATGCATGTGTGTGTGCGTGCGTGCCTGTGTGTGTGTATTGGAGACGGCAAATGAATGGCTTCCAACAGGAATCATTAGTAGTGGGCAGGCAGAGTGTGAAGGGCTTCTCATCTCCCGGTGAGTTATCTCATTAACACACAAGGGGCCGTTCAACTGCTCTGAGTCACACACCACGCCACTCTACTCCATACTCGCTCTCCCTTAAGGAGTGACTTAATGTGTTGAGATGTGAGAGCTGAAGGCTGGTTATTATGCTAATTCCTGGCCGGGGCGGGGCGCTTTTAACGAGCCATTTAAAAAGAGCTTTCAGTTGATCCAACCGTTTTATTACTGCCCGTTTCATTACGGAGTGAATGTGAACACACACACACACACACACACACACACACACACACACACTTATACGTACATATTTCATTCAGGTTAATAGGAACCGGATACAGAGCCAGCACGTCAAGGTAACGGTACAAAAAAACAACACTTGAGCTAACGGGGACACAACATCACGAATATATCGGCTTTTTTCATCTGTTGGGAATTTCCCGCCATTTTTGGCCGTACTAAAATACCTCCTGTGCCAAATGTGGCCACCGAATGGGCATATGTTATATTAACAATGATGACGACGGCCAAGAACTCTCACACATAACCTCCAGTGATTCCTTGGCTGCCGACGAATACTTACTTTT
Organism: Coryphaenoides rupestris; assembly: GCA_002895965.2. Classification (NCBI taxonomy): domain Eukaryota; kingdom Metazoa; phylum Chordata; class Actinopteri; order Gadiformes; family Macrouridae; genus Coryphaenoides; species Coryphaenoides rupestris. Next base: position 13,473 of record PIJE02000672.1, on the reverse strand, counting down.
TTGGCATAAGAACGTTCCGAACTGAGTGACCTGGAAGTGTCCGAGTGGCAGCCGTGATAAGAGCCAGTCGAATTGTACCTAAAACACTAAAGGTGGAAAGGTGCTTTGCAATGCTTTCTTATCTCCTTTAGCACATAGGGTACACTTACTGGACCGGCCTTTGATTACGAAAAAAAAAGGAGATAATGGCGTCCCACAATTCCTGGCGGCAGAAACATTTAAAAGTGACGCAGCATTCGGCCGTTCACGAAAACAACCGATCGTCATGTAAACCATAACACAGCCGATCTTCGTGTAAACACTTCTTGGGATTCATGTATGAGCGGACAGGAGGGTGAACGTGAGCAACCGTTCTCGATGCGGCAAGCATTTCCTTTCACATTTGTGACTGGTAGACTACCAGTAGCCGATATTCCTTTTTTATTTCAATTTCAATCTTGGAAATCGTGTAATATTTTGCACCGGGTTTGTTTGTGACGTTTTATGAAGCCTGCATGAAGCGATGCGGTTAAGAACGCACACACGGGCTGAGGTATCTCAGATTAGTATTCTATCTTCCATCTTTGTACATTGAACATTGTAGCTTCGCCACGGCAGACACCAACACCCGCTACATCCGCCACCACCCGTCGCATAATTGCCAATCCCTTATTGGTATTCAATTCCCTTCACATTCACCTGCCACCAGCCTCCATCATCTCATCAAGCCTACAGTATATTATCTACCCCCATTATTAATTCTATAATAATAATAATAGTAATAATATTAATAGTAATAATAATAATAATAATAATAATACACGGCTGCATGAATAATAGCAAGAATGAATCAATCAAATAAGAAACAGGAACCGCACTCTCCCAACCTCGATGTGTCTGACTCACTACCATCTGGAGTCAGATCGAGATTCATGCAAAAAGAATATATATATATAATAGTTATGAACGAAATTTTTATATTTGACTTTATATTACTAATATTGGATTTACTGATTGGAATTGTTTTTTGTAGGTTGCTTTGGACAAAGCGTCTGCAAAATGCCTTAAATGTAAATGTACTAACAAACAGGCCAGCAGCCAGATATACAGCCTTCAAACACACACAGACCAGCAGAGCAACAGAAGGAAACTCAAAACCAGCAGCAGGAGCAGTTCAGCTGTGAGGCCATGCGGGTCGTCCACCCACCGTCGGGGCCTGCTCCGGGGGCAGGCTGCGGGCCGCGGGGCCCCCCTCAGGGCTGTGGTTCCTGGGTGACGCGCTGGCTGGGCGCGGTCTTCCGGCCTCCGGTCCCTCCGAGGCCCACCTCCGTCTGACAGCAGCAGCTACAGACGGGGGGCTGCAGATCCGCCTTCCTCCCCCGATATCAGATAGGTCTTCAGGCCTGGGGGAGCGCAGACAGACACACACACACACACACACACACACACACACACGACACACACAAGCCTCAACATGAGTCGATATGAATGGCAGGTTCATTTCTGTATGTGTGTGACCCCTTCTCTAACGTTCTCTCCATACAGAACAGTCTGAACTGTCTGAGAGCTCTTTTAAAAACGGCCCCAGGATTCTCTGGAGAGTCTGGGGCCGTATTGGACCAAGTTCAGAGAGGATGGCCGACATCCAGAATATAAAACAAAGGACGAGAGAGGGAGACAGACAGAGAGAGAGAGAGAGAGAGAGAGAGAGAGAGAGAGAGAGAGAGAGAGAGAGAGAGAGAGAGAGAGGGAGGGAGAGAGAGAGAGAGAGAGAGAGAGCGGGAGAGAGGAAGAGACACAGAGACACAGAGCGAGATAGAGAGGTAGTGAAAGAGAGGGAGAGAGATGCAAAGAGAGAGAAGGAGAGTGAGAGTGAGACATAGAGGGAGAGAGAGAGATTGACAGAGAAAGAGGGAGAGAGATACAAAGAGAGGGAGAGGGAGAGGGAAAGAGAGACACGGAGAGACACAGAAAGACAGCGAGAGAGAGAGAGAGCGACGGTATATTCCCAAGTGTGTATGATATTATATATAAAGAGGGGATACATCCAGAGAGCACGATGACACACACACACACACACACACACGTACACACACACACAGAACACACACACACACACACACTCACACACACACACAGCATAATGGAGATTTTTCAACACCAACGCTAGTCATCCTATCAGTCAACGTTCAGCTCTATACATCCTCCGCCATTCACCAGCGATGACGTGTCTTCCTTTATTTCCGTCCGTCACGCGTTTCTCAGCTCAAAGCCCGGCGGTGACGTGTCTCCGTTTAAGCCTCGCTGCGAACATTTGGAGTCGTGAGTCGTTGTGTGAATTGTACAAATAATAATAATCGCACCGACTTTAAGTCGTTGGGGACCGACTGCGAATACAGGAGGAATTGCGAAGTGATGGATATGAATATGACTGTAATACAACGCAGCGTTTCTGTTGTTGTTCCGCCGTGTTGACGTTCATTCAGGTTGAAGTGTATTCCAACCGGCGTTATTGCAAAGTGCTTTTCTTCCGCTGTACTTCCTGCTCAATCCATTCACATGAACGCCATCACACGCTGTCTGTCTGTACGTCACCAGGCAGCCAGCGTTTGAAGAGTGAATGAGTGTCCTGAGGTAACAACAGGATCGCTTATAATTGTAATGCTTTGTTACTCCTTTCCATGCCTGTATGACACCCATTGAACTCCCTGGAAGGAGGGATCCCCCACTCTGAGTTCCTTCTCCAGATTTCTTCCTTGTTAATTTAGGGAGTCGTTTCTTGCCCTTAGGTGGGCTAGGGCTAGGGGGGTGTGTCATAATCACATGGCCCATAATCATATGGCCTGTAAAGCCCCTTGGGACTGTAACTGTGATTAAGGGCTGTACACATCAAATTGACTTGACTTGACACGCAATACAAATGCCCCTGGAGTGGGTCCTAAATGGAGAGTGAATTAAGAAAATAGTTGATATGTCCAGGAATCCATGATTACTCATCCATGAGCGCAGAGTCATGGATGGCCTGTTAGCCATGTGTTAGTGTGTGTCTGTGTGTGTGTGTGTGTGTGTGTGTGTGTGTGTGTGTGTGTGTGTGTGTGTGTGTGTGTGTGTGTGGCCCCCGGACTGCATCCTGCACGGGACCCTGAGTACTGATGGTCATTCGTTACCAAGTCAGGGCTCTGCCTCTGCTCTGACTCTCCCATGGGTTACCATAGCTTTCAAGACCATGACAGCCACACACACACACACACACACACACACACACACACACACACACACACACACATACAGAACACACACACACACACACACACACACACACACACACACACACACACACACACACACACATGCGTCTAACACAGCTAACAGGAAGATACATACACACACACACACCCCGCGCCATGGCTAGCTCTGCTCTGTGGCAAGGTCGCCAGGCTGGTGACAAGAAAGTAATGAAGAGCAATCAGATAAAAGTTGTTCTGTTGCCCCCA
>PIJE02000672.1:0-5000 GCA_002895965.2 Coryphaenoides rupestris | reverse complement strand
AGGTGTGGCATTTTACATTTAGGGACTTGCAATAGATATACTAAGTCCAAAGAGAGTGAACCGACAATATATGGTGTGTCTACCCCACTAGGAACTGTGTGTGTGTGTGTGTGTGTGTGTCAGAAACCTACGCAACAAAAGAGCGATCATTTAATTGCTGATGATTATATGCATTGAGCCACAAATCTCAGCCGAACCGCAGAAAACAATTAAGCATGGAGTCGATGCAGGTCTAGGTCTATTACAGTAAGACTGAATACATTTCCATTTACTTCCTATTTATGTACGTATTTGTTCTCAACCAGGCTCTTTGTTATCTACCAGCCAAGCAATTGTTTTAAGATGTAACCCTGAAGTTTTTAAATTGTCTAATTATCGACAACAAACTGCTCCAACTGCTGCGGTCAGGCAAGCGCCTCCGCAGTCACGCTACTAGAACAGAGACTAAAACAGAGTTTCTTTCCGCAGGCCATCAGGACTGTGAACTCTGACCTCACTAGGGCACACATGCACACATGCTCATGACATATGACACATGCTCATGACTTATGACACATGCTTATGACTTATGTCATGCATACATGCAGACATACGTGGTCTGTACTCATCTTATTCTATATTTGTTCACTCTATTGTAAAAATGTGCACACTGCCTTTTATGTATTTTTTATATTTCTCATTCCTGCTGTTTTTTTACTGTAAATATTGAAAATATTCTGATCCCTCCAATTTGTGTTACCTGTAGTATTCTGTTGCACATTCCACTGAGCATTACCCCTTTTCATTTCACTGCATATTCTGTATGCGTATGTGACAAATATACTGTAGTTCTTCAATCTTGAATCTATCTGCCATTGGCTGGTGGTGGTGGCAGTGTGTGTGTTGTGGACCCTGCTCAAGTAATGTTCACATTTTAAGCCCTAACCCCTTTTTTGTAAACTCTCTGGGCCATTATCAGGTCAGAGGGGAATGTACAGGAAGTCCATCCAGACCTCGTGGCCTAAAAATACTCATAGCTTCCTCAGATCATGATGAGGTCCGCTGAAATCTCTCAATGACAGAGTGACCCCAATCTGGAGTGCTACGGATATGGAGGCAACTCAGAGAGCAACCTTTTACATTTACATTAACTGCATCTTGATACAATTTGGATTAAAAAACTAAAAGATTTTCCATCACACAAACAAAGCTAAAGTAACTGAAACATATATGTACGTACAGATATGGACACTGAGAAGGCCATCTCTGTGTTCATGGTAGGCAGCCCTGACTGGTGACATGTCCTTGCTTTAAGCAGACATTTGGACAGAATAGGAACATACTGATTGAAGATTCACGATTCAAGATGTTTAATCGTCACATACACATACAGAACATGCAGTGAAATGAAAAGTGCCGATGTTCAGCAGAATGTGCAAGAGAATACTAAAGAAATTGGAGGGATCAGAATCAGAATATTTACAATATTTCCATTAAAAAGTCCAGCAGGAATGAGAAATGTAAAAAATATATAAAGGGCAGTATAAAAATTTGAAAAACCTGAAAACAAAATATATTTAAGTGAGTGCAGACCATGTACAGTATGTCTGCATGTACTGTATGTATGTCATACGTTCTGTAATAAGTTATACAGTGAAACTATGTGAGTGTATGTACTGTACTTTATATATTAATGAAAAACTTTCTCGTTTGCAGCAGCAACCGAGCTAATTAAAAACCAGGCATTAAGCTACCAATAAAACAAAGTGAGAATTGAAAACGGCGAGAATAGAACAGAATTTATTTTCTTGCCGTTTTTCTTGATTGCGTTCGATCGTTCTGTCGTTGAGGGAGGTGGGCGGGCGGGAGGGAGGGAGGGAGGGAGGGAGGGAGAGAGGGAGAGAGGGAGGGAGGGAGACCCATGGATATTTCATCAGCCGCCATCAAGCCGGACTCCAGCTGTGTCACGTGTGACGTTAAATGTCAGACAGGCTCTGGCCCTTGCATTGCACATGTGTGTGTGTCCCTGTGGGGGGAGTGGGAGAGAGGAGGGGGGGGGGGGAGAGGAGAGATCTTCCTTCATCTTCATCACGCCATGTTTTCATCCCTTTTTCGCGCTTGTGTGTGTGTGTGTGTGTGTGTGTGTTAAAATATAATATGAGCAAAACAGAATGATTTAACACCTCTAACTGCTGCAAGATCTCCCGCCCCACCCCCACCCCCACCCCCACCTCTTTCTCCCCCCAGACAGAGAACACAGAAACAACTTGTTCCTTGAACAAGCAAGCGAGAGGCAAGCAAGGTTCTGTTACGTCATCTGGTCTAGTTCTGCAAAGGTACTGTTTGGTAATAGGTCCCCGCCCCCCCCCAACACCTCCCTCCCTCCCTCCCTCACCCCAGGCAAACTGAACACACGTAGTGGTGAATAATAGATGGAGAGAGAGGGAGTTGGAGAGTGTTCACACCAAGCACCAGGTTCTGACTAATCTGCTGCTACCGTACATGTGATGCATTGAACTGCCGTTCATCAAAGATGTTCTGGACGACCTGAGAGACCAACAACTAACTACAGCCAGCAGTTCAACAGCGTCGTACCATGATCAGGATTTGACATGTGGAAGAAATACAAATCTTAAACAGAGACCTCTGTTACCCTGTCGACAAAGGAGAAGATATTTTGAGGCCCGAGGAGGATTCACTGTGTGTGTGTGTGTGTGTGTGTGTGTGTGTGTGTGTGTGTGTGTGTGTGTGTGTGTGTGTGTGTGTGTGTGTGTGTGTGTGTGTGTGTGTGTGTGTGTGTGTGTGTGCATTCACTCACATTCTGGGAATATACTGCAAGGGTTTTATGTTTCTTTTTAATCTTCCAGATCATCACAGCATCTAATTAAGGCTGTGAGGAAACAAACACATGTACTGACACACCCTCGAATGACCTATGACCTCGAATGATGATGAGGATGAGGATGATGATGATGACGATGATGACGATGATGACGATGATTCCAATACCATCCCATAACACTTGCGGGTGTTGCACGTGGCGGAGAGAAAATGTAACACCTTATAAGAAATAAACAAAGAAGGAAAATATTGACGTGCAAATATTTGAAATCATCCTTGGTTGTTTTGTTTGTTTGTTTGTTTGTTTTTTTTTGGGGGGGGGGCGTTGAGTTTGAGGATATGTGAATAAAATGTAAAAAAAAAAAAAGTTGGGAAAAGAGGCAGGAAGTAGTAAAGAGTTAGAGAGAGAGAGAGAGAGAGGGAGAGAGAGAGAGAGAGAGAGAGAGAGAGGGAGAGGGAGCGTTGCCATAGCGAATGGTACGACCACCACAGAGAGGCAGGAAGGCGCGAGGCCAGGCTGCCCACGGTGACCTCGGGGGGGACGGGTGGAGGGAGGGAGGGGGTTACATAAGGGTGAAATAAGCCCGGCTTAGTGCGAGCAGCACCTGTGCTTCCTCAGCACATTTCCCCCATTTCACCCCCCCCCCCCCCCCCGTGTCCGGGACAAAACACCCTGGGAGGGCGGCGGTGTGGGTTTTAAACCAAACAATACACAACACAATCACACCGGGAGCTCTGTTTCACTCTCTCTCTGTGTCTCTGTGTCTCTCTCTCTCTCCTATATCTATTTGTGTGTGTGTATGTCTCTCTCCTCTCTGGTCTTCATCTATCTATGTTTATTTGTGTGTCTATCAATCTAGCTCTATCTATCTCTCTGCCTGCCTATCTATCTCTCCATCTATCTATCTATCTCTCTCTCTTATATCTACTGTATCTGTGTATGTCTCTCTATCTGCGTTCATCTGTGTCCATATATCATTTGCTCTCTATCAATCTATCAATCTAGCTATACCTATCTATCTATCTATCTATCTATCAGTCTATCTATCTATCTATCCATTTCTCTCTCTCTCTCTCTCTCTCTCTCTCTCTCTCATATCTATCTATCAATCAGTCTATCTATCTATCCATCTCTCTATCTCTCTCTCTCTTACATCTATCTATCTATCTCTCTATCTCTATCTATCTATCTATCTATCTGTGTGTGTGTGTGTGTGTGTGTCTCTCTTCTGTCTCTTGTCTATCTCTCTATTTTCATTTACCTGTGGGCCTGTATATCGGTTGCTCTCTATCTATCTATCTATCTATCTATCTATCTATCGATTGCTCTCTCTCTCCTTCTTTGTTTATCTCTCGCTGTTCTCATCTCATTTTCTTCCTCTGTCTGTCTCTCTGTCTCTTGTCGTTTTCTCTCTTTCAGATGTGGATGTCTCTCTCTCACTTTCTTTGTCCCTCTCTATCTCTACCTACCTACGATGTGTGTGTGTGTGTGTGTCTGTGTCTCTCTGTCCCATACCATTTCTTACTCATATACACACACAAACTCTCCACAAACGACACTGGTGGTAAGCCACAGTATTTGGTAAGCCACAGTATTTGGCATGCGACCATATTTGGCATGGTAGGCTTCCTGGCTCACCAAGAGAAAAAAACAAAAAACAAGCGACACTGGAGGTACTTGACATTTACTCCCCTCCCTCCCTCCTCCCTCTCCCCTCTCTCCCATCATTAAACGTTATACCCTCCCTCCCCCTCCCTCCCACACTGTCCCCGTCTCCCCCATCATCACGCCTCCTTGTCCTCCTCCTCCTCATCCTCATCCTCCTCCTCCGCCACTCATCCTCCTCCTCCTCCACCTGTCCTCCACCACGTCCCCTCCTCTCCTCCCTCCTTACGAGCAGGGTCATTCCATCTGTCTATGGGCCCAGTGCCAGACAGCGAGACCGCCAGTGGTCCGGGGGCTCTTCAGCTCAGCACAAATCCATAGCGCTTGGCCGCGTACTTCTTTGTGGCGTGTCCTTTGAGCAGACCCTCCCCTCTCCTCTCTCCCCTCCATCCCCCCCCACCACCATGTTGAAACTCCCTCTCTGCTGGCTGCCCGTAGCGATGACCACCCCCCTCCCCTCCACCACCGATCCCCTACTTTCTCGCTATGAATACCATCTCTCTTACTATCTCTC
>PIJE02000671.1:248805-259831 GCA_002895965.2 Coryphaenoides rupestris | reverse complement strand
CCCGCAATGTGTCCTCTGTGGAGGTGAAGATCGGCAGGAAGTTGGTGAACAAAGGCCCAACGTGGATGAGGCCTGTGGTGGTCAGGGTAGCGAATCTTGAGGCCCAAATTGGAGGGAACGATTTTGACATAGTGAAGGTTTGTTAGGAATGTTTTCACCGGGGTGACACACAATAAACACACATGATGTTTACATAAATGTAAATGTATCAGTAGCTAGCAATGCCCTCTGTTACCAACCTTTACCAGCCATAACTTGATGAATGAAGGCCAAACCCATGCCGTTTGAATGAAAAAAGAAGCCATTCAATTCCTCACTCACTTATTGTACACTGTTGATTAATTCTTCATCTTAATGCAGCTCAACGGTGAAGCGGTGCCCCTCCCGTACGTGCACCCGCTGGAGACCATGATTATCTACAAAGCCCCGGGCAACACCACCGTGGTGGAGTGCAGCGGCGTGGTCCGCGTGCAATACAACCGGCTGGGCTTCCTCAACATCTCCCTCTCGACCATCTTCTACAACGCCACCTGCGGCCTGTGCGGGGTCTTCAACCGTAACGCGTCCGACGACCTACGCTTGCCCAACGGCCGTCTCGCCGAGTCCGCAGAGCAGTTCACGGAGGGCTGGCGTGCGATCGCGGACGACCTCACCTGCAACGGGGACTGCGACGACCTTTACCGCATGTGCACGGACCTGCGCATCTATCAGAGCCCGTGGATGTGTGGCAACATCAACGACCCGGGGAACAGCTCCTTCCTGGCGTGCCACGCGGCCATTAGCCCCTCGCCGTTCTTCCGGAACTGTCTGTACAACATGTGCGTGAAGGAGGGGAACCGCTCAGCGCTGTGTTCCTCGCTGCAGGCCTACGCCTCGGCCTGCCAGGACGCCCAGGTGGGCCTGGCCTCCTGGAGGAGCGCCACCAACTGTCGTGAGTAGACCGTAACCCTGTGCTTTAAAATGGCTCCTAGGGCTTTAGGGACCATCAATTATTGTACCATAACAGCTCTTTCTTTTTTGTCTATGTCTGGGAGCAGCTCTGCCGTGTCCGGAACACGGCCACTTCGACGAGTGCACTAACGCCTGCCCTTTGACCTGCATTAACCTTGACGAGCCCAGGACGCCGTGCCCGCTGCCGTGCCAGGAAGGCTGCCAGTGCGAGGAAGGCTTCGCCCTCCGTGACGGGCTCTGTGTAGCCCGCAGCGACTGCGGCTGTCGGAACCGCGGGCACCTGCTGGCCACCAACCAGACCTTCTGGCGGGACCGGGAGTGCCTGGAGCGCTGCTTCTGCAACGGGTCCGACAACAGCGTGTACTGCCAGTTGGGGCCCTGTCACGCCGAGGAGTACTGCGAGGAGAGCGGCGGCCTCTACTTCTGCCAGCCGCACACCGAGGCCCTGTGCGCCGCCGCCGGCTACGGACACTTCCTGCCGTTCGGCGGCGTGCCCTTCGAGCTTCAGAGCTCCTGCACCCTGCAGCTGGCCACCACCAGCTGCCGGGGGGACGAGGAGGTGCACGGGCTGGCCGCTGCCGGCGAGACCCCAAACGTCTTCCCGCAGTTCAAACTGGCCGCCCGCAACGAGGAACGCGACACGGGCCAGGCCATATGGGTGAGAGGGTTTGTGCTCGAGGTCTACGGCTATGAGATCGAAGTGTCGCGAAGCTACAAAAACACCGTCACGGTGAGTGAGACTTCATGGTTATATATCAGAGTCAGCCTTAGTTTTTACAAGCAGGGAATGTGGTATTGTGAAATTGGTGCAAAACATTGAACATTAAACTAGTAATACTATAGAAATCCCCCCCCCCCCCCCCGCCTCCTCTAAGAAAGTCATGAGTATATTGGAGAGTGGAGGTAAACTTCACACTGTGGCGATTCTAATTCCACTTTCCATTTGGATATTTGACCCATATTTCATGCAATTTTTTTTTTTTTCCTGCCTGACCTGTGAAGGTCACAGTTGTTGTATTGGCGAGGGTTATTTGGTTGAAGTTATTTCTAATCAAGCCGATAGAATAACCAGGCAGAGGGTGAATTCCTCTTTGATTGGCTCGAGGTGGGTCTTATTTCAATCTTTTAACGTGCTGGATTTGGCTCAGACAAAACGCCCGACCCTGAGCGACATTTGGAATGGGTTCACAAACTGCCTCAAAAGATCTGAGGGGAGCCAGAATTCGCACATAATCCAACACACACACACACACACACACACACACACACACACACACACACACACACACACACACACACACACACACACACACACACACACACACACACACACACACACAGACACTCACACACACATCACCCTACACACAGGTGCTATACACCCACACCGACCCCACTTTCACACACACACACACCCACATATTGTACAAACTGACAGAGACACACCTGTGGGCATTGGTACAAATGACACAATTCCTCTTTTTTTTCTACATTTCTTCCTTTGTCTTTCCACTGAATTCAACAAGCTTCATTGGCATGTCGATACTTGCTCAAGCAAATCTCACGTGAGATCAGTGAAAACATGGTAACTATAGTTAATTATAGTAAAGCAGTTATCATTAATAATAATCTCTCTATCCCTTTCTTGTGTCAAACAGAGTGACACGCACACAAGCAAAAAAGATATTCACAACGTAATGCATGACCTGACTCACAACATAAAGAATAACAAAAACAGAGCCATGGCTGATCTGTGATCTCCCTGCGGCCAGGTGAACAAGGAACGCCTCCACCTCCCCCTGAAGCTGGGCTCGGGGAAAATCACTGTGTTCACGCTGGGCCTGCTGCTGGTGCTGGAGTCCGACTTCGGCCTGAAGGTGATCTTCGACTGGAACACCCTGCTGCTGCTCAGCCTGCCGCGCTCCATCTACAACGCCTCCTGTGGCATCTGCCAGGGGGTGCCGGCCACCACGACCGCCCTCACCGGCACCGCCGAATGGGGCATGGCGTGGGCCGAGCGGGACACCTTCTGCCAGGTGGGCTGCGGGGACTCGTGCCCGCGCTGCGGCGTGGGGGAGAAGAGCCACAGCAGCGACGACGCCGCGGCCGTCACCGAGGCCAGCGAGGGCGAGGAGGCCGACGGCGAAGGGGAGGCGGCTGAGAGCAACATGGGCATGCGCTTCCACATGGGCGACGGGCTATACGTGTTCGTGGAGCCCGAAGCCGTCAGGCTCTGCGGCCTGATTGTGGACCGCACGGGCGCGTTTGCGCGCTGCCACAGCAAGGTGGTGCCGGCGTTCTTCTACCAGAGCTGCCTGCAGGACACGTGTCTGGACCAGGGCGCGCAGGAGACCATCTGTAACTGGCTGCGGATCTACTCCAGCACCTGCCAGATCCAGGGGGTGCCGGTCAATGGCTGGAGGTCCAACACCCCCTGCGGTGAGCCGGCGTGCTTGTCGTTGTTCTTATTATTTATTATTTCAGTGTCTACTGAAAAAATATATATACTGCAATATATATTGCAATATTCTTCAGGATGAAATGAGGATGGTTTGTTGACTTCTGTGTAGCAAGTTATACTCTGGGTTATTTTGCATGAATTTAAATTATATTTTGTTTGTTATGCATTGATAAATCAGAAAAACGGCAGCGGAAAAGTAGTCACACAAAAGCTTCTCTCTTCAAAGGTTTTCACTGTTAATCTGTAACCAGTCGTCGCAGCAGCAGCAGCACAACGGCGCAAATCAAAGAGATCTTTTACGACCCCAGAGGCATTGAACAATGATTAGGCCGATAAAGCCGCGGCAGTGCCAGCTACTTCTCTAATAATGTCTAATGTCTGCTCCTTGTCCCAGTGCTGAGCTGCCCGGCCAACAGCCACTACTCCAGCTGCATGTCAGTGTGTCCACCCCAGTGCGCCCCCGCCCGCGGCCAGAGGGACTGCAACCAGGAGTGCGTGGAGGGCTGCCTGTGCGACCAGGGCTACGTCCTGAACGGCAAGAGCTGCCTCCTACCCCAGAACTGCGGCTGCTACACGGACGGCAAGTACTACGAGGTCAGTTAACCACCCCGCCCCAGTGCCCCCCCCCCACTACCACCCCCCCCCCCCCCCCCCCCCCCCTTGCCTCAGCAGCCCCCAAAACAGGGATTGTCGCTGAAAATGTTGCTTAAGCCTGCATTATGTTGCTTTTCTACTGCAGCTATTTACTCCATTAAACGTGAACGCAACAACACGCCCACATCCGATCCATCCATTCGGGGAATTTCTCTCTATGAATTATGCGGGGGCATTATAGGTGGACCAGGATTAAAAAAAGTTGTCCCACTGGGAACATCGGAAAATCTGTTATAGCTATAACTGTAGATATAATTCAAGCCACTAGAGGTTCGCCCAAGCCTGTTGTTCCCTCTCACCCGCCCAAGCCTCTCTCTCTCTCATTAGTTCCCTCTCACCCGCCCAAGCCTCTCTCTCTCTCGTTCCCTCTCACCCGCCCAAGCCTCTCTCTCTCTGTCTCTCTCTCGTTCCCTCTCACCCGCCCAAGCCTCTGTCTCTCTCATTCCCTCTCACCCGCCCAAGCCTCTCACTCTCTCTCCCGCTCTCTCTCGTTCCCTCTCACTCGCCCAAGCCTCTCTCTCCCTCTCGTTCCCTCTCATCAGCCCAAGCCTCTCACTCTCTCTCTCTATCTCTCTCTCTCGTCCCCTCTCCCCAGCCCAAGCAGCTGTTCTGGAACGGCGACTGCACCAAGCGCTGCCAGTGCATCGGCCGCAACCTCATCCAGTGCGACCCGCGGCGCTGCAAGGCGGAGGAGGAGTGCACGCTGCGCTACGGCGTGCGCGGCTGCTTCGCCCGCCGCTCGCAGCACTGCGTGGCATCCGGGGGCGGCGTCTTCCGCACCTTCGACGGCGCCTCTTTGCGCCTGCCCGCCTCCTGCTCCTTCGTGCTGTCCACCAACTGCCGCAAGCTGCCCGACCTCTCCTTCCAGCTCATCGCCAACTTCGACAAGTGGAGCACGCCCAACCTCACCACCATCTCCCACGTCTACCTGTACATCAACGAGGAGAACATCCTCATCTCGGGCAGCACGGTCAAGGTGAGCAGGAGTAGGGACTGCTCAAGGTGTTCTCCAGCCTGTCCTGTTGTTGTTCCCAATGAGCTTTTCATTATAATTAGTCACCAAACAACTTCACACTCGACACTTCCTTGAGTCCTCCTCAGCAATACACCCGCCAGTTCAGTGCCCGTTTCATGCCTGTTTGGAATGGGTGTCGATTACGTACAGCTTTCTCAAGAACTACTCATCAAAACCGCAATGCTGCAATTACTTGGGTCCTCATCAATACACCCGCCACATGTGAAGTCGACCGGATGAACGTTTGTCAAGAAAATCGAAGGACAGTCATACATAGATACATACATACAGAGGTTCCTCTGCATTTATGTAGTCCATCCATAAAAATGCAGTTCTATTGAAAGTGCCATTGTCAAGTACAGCTCTATAGTTGTAACCGTCACGTTGTGGTTCTCCAGGTGAACGGCACACCGGTGTCGGTGCCCTTCGTCACGGGGCTGATGACCCGCCTGTCCACCTCCGAGGGCTTCCTGGTCATCGACACACCCCAGGACATCCAGGTGCGCTACAACCGCTTCAACACCCTCAGCATCACCATGGGCCAGCGGCTGCAGAACAAGGTGTGCGGCCTGTGCGGCAACTTCAACGGTGACCCCAGCGACGACTACATCACCTCCAGGGGCAAGCCGGCCGTCAGCGCCCTGGAGCTGGCCCAGAGCTGGAAGACCAACGGTATGCAGAACAGGTGAGCATCTTCCACCACGCAGCTTCTTCCAAAAGAGTCCTTTGAGCAAGAAGGAATAAGGAGTATCTGCATGCTGCATTTGTGTGTTTACTACAAATGGGTCGACTTTAAAATGAGACCAAGGTCTTTAGACCCATGAGGAATTGCTGTGTTTTATCTCATAGATCTGCAGTCCATGGTGACCTTCTCAATGCTTTTTGTCTTTTAGAAAAGTTTATTTTTTTTTGGTGGAGCATGAAAATCAAATGTGAACTGCAATTGTTTTGTTTCATGGATACATTGGATACATACATTCAGTCAACCTATTCATCAATGAACCCCGATTCTCCTTCCTGTGTGTCCATAGCTGCGATGAGACCCAGTACGTGGCGCTGGCTCAGTCCTGTGACAACACGGCTGTGCTGGGTCTCCAGGGCGAGGACGGCTGCCAGAAGCTCACCCAGACGAAGGGCTTCTTCCAGCCCTGCCACGGCCTGCTGGACCCCGGGCCCTTCTTCCAGTCCTGCTACCTGGACGGCTGCTACAACCACCGCAAGGCCCAAGTGTGCGGCTCGCTGGCGGCCTACGCCGAGGCCTGCCGCGCCATGGGCACCCTCACCACCAAGTGGATCGCCCAGGAGAACTGCTGTAAGGGCCCCGCCAGGTGCCAGCCTGCACCTTGACCGCTACCTTTTAGTGCTGCACACGCTAGCATAGTGAGCCTAGTCTGGTGCAGCAGCACATTACAATTAAGTCTAGGAATGGGTTATCTGTGAGAGCAGGTATCAGACATGGGGGAGGTTGGCCATCCAACTGTATGATTGGGTCATACAAACCTTGTAAAGATACCCTTGCTATAGTGGAAGAGTCTAGCTGTAGGTCACCTGACAACTGGAGGGTGAGAGCCATCTGAGCCAATTTGGTCCAGACCGTTTGTGTCAAGGTGTTAGGAAGGCACCTAACATCTTACCTTTGTAATAGTCACCTTGCACAGATGTCATTAACAACTATGTACAAATCTGCATGAACACGTCCCTAGATTATATGTTGTGTGTCTGTACTGCTTAGTCAAAAACAAAACACCACAGTATTCATTAAATCTGTATACAATTCACAGTGATTGACATCTTGGGCTTGCCAACATGCTAATGCAATGGTGAATGTCTGCTGAGTGTGACAGCTAACATGGTTGCGTGGACCTGTCTTCAGCAGAATGGATCTATGACCCCTGTGCAGGAGAGATCTGCACAAACAATACGTGTGAGCAAGAGAACGGAGGGGACCTTTGCGGCTGCCCGGAGCTACCCAGCAGCCCCAGCGGTGAGTCACTTGACACTGAGGACGGAGTCAACTTTATCAGGATAAGATCAGATGAACGTACCTTAGTGTCGGTGAGCTTATTATCAAGATACTAGCTGGTGAATCAATACAGTGTTCACATTCATGTGCATTTGAAGAAAGTACAACTAGTTGAAAAATGTCTTGGCCTTCGTTGTCTTTGGTTTGCTATTGTTGTTGTTTTTCTCGCCACTAAGGTGACGATGACATCATCCAGGCGGAGGTGACCTGTAAGCATGCGCAGATGGAGGTGTCCATCTCCAAGTGCAAGCTCTTCCAGCTGGGCTTCGAGCGGGAGGATGTGCGCATCAATGACCAGCACTGCCCCGGCATCGAGGGGGAGGACTTCATCTCCTTCCAGATCAACAACACCAAGGCTCACTGCGGCTCCATCGTGCAGGTATTAATACCCACGACCTGCAAGCCACGTCCTTCATCCACACGACCATCATGGAAAAAATGCCCCATTGAGGGAATAAGACAAGTCATTTCCAACGCCTCGTTGTGCAAAAAATCAGGTCCGCCATAGAAGTACTCGTCCAACACTTTATTAGTCCGTATATTAAAATAAACACGACATGCCGACAAACCACCAAAAGTCTATCCACCCTCCACCACGGTTGTAAAACTACGTGGCTTCCTGATCCTTATTCCCGCACCCGTTCACCTCTCACCCGACTAAATACGCAAGCCGTGACATCACAACATTTCACAACTCAATCAAATTCAGTTAACTTCTGCTCACAACATCACAATTGGCTCCAACAATCACATACCACACTTCTATCTCTGTTGGCACAATATGTTGCTTTTAGAACGCTTCCACTTTCCTGTTTCAACCGCACACTGGAAGTGGAACCTCACGCAGGACTGCCCGGCGGACGATTTCTTTTAGTTGTTGATTTTGACCCAGAGACTGATTGTGTGTTTGATATTGAACGGGTGATCAGGTCAGATGAGTTGTTCATTGGCTAAAATGTGGTGTACTTTCACTCAGTGTATAGGCGTGTCCTTTGTGGTTTGTTTAGTGCAGCAGTGTGCTGTGCACCAAAGTCACCACAGTACATCCACGTTAGCATGTTACATGAGTTAACCTTGCACATTACATAACACTACCATGGGTCATTAGATAGCAACTCATTAGCCGTTGGAACTCTTTGAGAACAAAAGTACAATAAAAAGTGACTGAGTAAGAGTAACAATACTATGGCGGGTGGTGCAAAAAATGTAGTGACCGCCTGCAGTACAGTAGTAATAATAGCATAACAAATCGTAAATATGATGCAGTACAATGTTAAATGATAAAGTGACCAGTGTCATGACCTGGCTCTCAGGGCCATGACAAACAAGGAGACACACCATTTTAAAGGTTTAAAGCAAAATTATTTAATTAACAGAAGTTACTTACACTAATAGTCACCCTGCAAACAGCAAGGTGGACCCACACCACTACTACCAAACAGGCAACAGGGGGTCACCACACCAGTGCAGTTCAGTGCAGTGAGAGTGCCTGCAGTTCCTAGTGCATGTGTAAGTCCGATAATTGAGCCGTCTGTCCGTCCGTCCAGCTGTCCGAACATCAAGGACAACACCATTGGCATGGCGGAGAACGGCGTGTCGCTCACCTGCCGCTTCCACGTCACCGTCTTCAAGTTCATCGGCGACTACGACGAGGTGCACCTGCACTGCGACGTGTCGCTGTGCGACTCGGAGACCAACGCCTGCAAAGTGGTGAGAGACGCTGGCCGTTCATCAGAATCAGAATCAGAATCGGAATCGGAACCAGAACCAGAATCAGAATCAGCTGTATTTGCTTAGTTTTAGCATCTTAACAAGGAATGTGCTATTGCGAAATTGGTGCATAACATTGAACATCAAACAGAGAGTAATTATATAGAAATTAAAAAAAATTCTACAAATTATTACAAAATGAATTATTTTGTAAAATAAGCAATAAAACGTGCAATTTAAATAAATGAAAAGATGTGCGTTAATGTAACACAGTAGTTTCCGTGGAGGGTGGGAGTCAGTGGGGTTAAACGTTAATATAACGTGTAGTATAGTGTCCATAGGGGGTGGGAGTCAGTGGGGATCAGTGGGGGTCCCGGGTCTTGTTAATGAGCGCGACCGTGTCTTGTCTGTCTGTTTCTGAGTCTGGAGAATGGGGGTGGGGGGTGGGACTGGGACGGATTGATGGATTGTATGCTATGTGTGTGTGTGTGTCGTGCAGAACTGCCCGCACACCAGGAGAATGTACTCGGAGGACAGTGAACACACAGAGCACATACTGTCTGTGGGGCCCATCAGGAGAAGAGGTACTCTCTCACTCTGTGTGTGTGTGTGTATGTGTGTGTGTGTGCATGTGCATGTGTGTGTGTCTATGTGTGTGACTGTCGAGGTACTATTATTGATGTGCACCAAGGCCACCATAGAAAGTAAATACACAGAGACATATGTATAGTATATAGACAGATAAGAAAGATATATTGCCATGGTTTAAATGGATACTTTCCTTCTTGTCACATTTACAGTGGATTTTTATGAGCCTGAGTTACACCAGCGCTGGCCTGCAGGGGTTAGATGGGGTCTGGTCTCTCATTCTGATGGATGGGGTTGGAGAGTCAGTACCAGGCTTCACCACCAGGCTTCTGTCTTCACTATGTGCTAAAAACAAATACTTGGTTTACATTTGTTTTACATTTTTACAATTACATTTTACATTGACACTTAGGACATTTGGCTTTTATCCAAAGCAGCGACTTACACAATGTACATTTGTCGAAAGAGATAATTGCTAGGCTAATAGAACAAGTTTCAAGTGCTGATAATTGCTGGGTTGACAGAAATTATGGGCCGCACAAAACTTGTTCTACCGTGATGACTATAGTGGGCAGTCCCGGTGAATACGATGTAATTCCTCATACACCCCACGGTCCATCAGAACCATTTTTACATTTGTTTTCTGTCAGGAAACCTAATATATACACACACACACACACACACACACACACACCTACAGACGCAGGGGCCTGCATCAGTGACAACATGGCAGCTGACATCACTGTGAACTTTGAACTTTGCTCCCGATCGGGAGCATCTCCTGCAACAAGCTGGATTGTTGCTGTTGTGCTTCGTCTGGTGGCTTGGTTACCATAGTCACAGTAACTGACAGCAACGGTGCTGAGCCATAGGGCCAATGATAGCCTGGCATGGTGATGTTATTAAACGGTGACACATCATCGTGGTGGTGGTGGTGGTGTAGGGAAAGTCCATGGTGGAAGGTGTGTATTTGGGTGGGAGCTTCCGGAAGACCGTGTCTACGTCTGAATGGTTTGGTCTGGTGTGGACCCCCAGAGTCGGACTGGTGTGAGCTGAACAACGGGGGCTGTGAGCAGATCTGCAGCAGCAAGACCACCGGGGCGGTGTGCAGCTGTGTGACCGGGATGCTGCAGAGAGACGGAAAGAGTTGCCGGGGTAACGCCACAACTATATACACACTGTACACACACACACACACACATTTTTACAGTATACACACACACATTTATTTTAAATGTGTGTGTGTGTTTGTCTGTATACAACACACAAACACACACACACGCACATTTAAAGTATATGCACACATTTACAGTATATACACACACAGACACACACTCACATTTACAGAATACACACACACAAACACACTGACACTATACACACTTTCACACATTTACAGAACATACACACGCACACACACACACAGTACACGCCTACACATGTGCTTGTTATGCAACAACTACAGCCGCATGTATGTGTGTGTGTGTGTGCTTGTTTGTTTTCTCTATCACAGCCGTGAACTCCAGTTCCAGGGTCGGAGCCCAGGCTCTCCCTGTGGGCGTTGCCACCCTGGTCGCCTGGCTCCTGGTTCACATGCACACTGTACTCACCTGCTAACCCCCCC
>PIJE02000671.1:145124-246813 GCA_002895965.2 Coryphaenoides rupestris | reverse complement strand
CCCCCCCACAATAACAAACCCAGTGAAAGACTTGGAGAGACGCAACAACAACACAACTGAACCAGCCCAGTTCGGTCTCACTCACCCAGTAGACCAGATGCCAGCCAATCACGCGATCTTGGACATTTCAAATTCAACCCGTGCGAATGAAGTATATAGTATTACAGTGGGAAAACATGAATGAACCCAGGTTAAAATTTGAAAGCAATAACCACACTACTCGTAATAGTTTGCAGACGTGTTACTACAGCTAGGAATTTTTTTTTATATATATATATATAATATTGTCTAAGGACTTTTAATTTGACATCCAAGCAAAAAAGTGCCTTTTGTTTTGAAAAACCAAATAATACAATACAGCTTTCGAAATAGCCCAAAAACCAATAATGTCCATAACTCATATGAAGAATGTGATAACAAGAGTGACTGGGAAGGGGGTCTTGTGGATAGACAACGCTCAGCATAAACCACTGACCATGAGTGGAACAACACTTCTTATTAAGGAGACACATCTTTGTGACCAGGGTCCCTGCATTATCTTGTCAAAGAGTATTCAATGAATGACCTGGCTATTTATGCATCAAAGATCATCATCATCATCATCATCATATGCCAATAGCTCTGTTCTCTAGCATAGCATCCCGGGTGAGCGTTCTCTTCCTCCTCAGACTCTCTACTGACTAGTTTGAAATGCATCTGTTTTTGTCTCTTGCAGTAATCCTAATACTACAGCTATCAACAAACAGTTACGCTCCTAGTGTTTTCGTTGCAGGTACTCTCTAGCAATAATGCCATTAACACTAATCACTGGCCAGTAACCAATCTCTTATTTGCTTAATACAGTGGCCACGCTGAAATGTACTGATAAAAAACAGGCGATCAATAGAGTATGTGTTGATTTTATGCGGATACCTGGGCACGAGTGCCAGCAAATGTTCTCTATTTCTCAATAAGGTAACGTGTCAATGGCCGAATGCAAACACTGAACAAATGCTACGGTAGGCGACAGGACAACATATTTGTTGCATGTTGAAAGTGAAAACTGCCAAACTTCCGATATATTTCTCATTTCCAGTTTCCCATGTTGCCGCCTTCTCTGTAGAAATGTACAGTCCTCAGTTGGTGGTACTTGTATGATTTTGATAAACAGTAATTTAAGACAAAAGTCAACAAAAGTTTTATAATGTGCCCAAATAAAAATAACAATGTGCCCATGTTATTTTGTTTACCTTAATAAATGAAAACCTGAAAGGTCAACACGACTCAAGTCTTTTTAAACTGCAATTCAGTTTCACTCTTCATTTGAATACTTGACGGTCAATACTTTCCTTTGTCTGTTCTATCACAACACTAACGCAATCCATGACGCTTAGCTCATGCTGTTCCACTGGCGTTACTATGAGCACAAAACCACAGTTACGTTATGGACGCCTCTCTGATAACAGTCCATTGGGTGCGCCCTGCATGCGAAGCTTCCATTAACTGGCTCCATCAACACTAAGGCATTCCCTGTCTACCTGGTTCATACTTCCCAGTGAATCCCCAAAGTGATTCACTCACATATGCTCTATCAGCCTACTCGGCGAGTCATGCGATTGCAACTTAATGATAATGATGATGATGATGACGCTGATAAATAGTGTTGCACACAATTGTTTATAGAAACAGTGTTTGTCCTGGTGTCTGCATGGGGTGTGTCCTATTAGAGGTGTTTATTGTATACGCAATGGGATTGGTTCATTATGTGTAGGCTTGTGTTTGAATGTGACTGACGAATTCATATCTGGGTGTGCTCTGGTCAGCCAACGTATATGCAGGTGATTATGTCTTGAAGTATTTATGGGTGTAGGTAGCTTGAGGCACTTGTCACAGGGTTGGGTTTGGGAAGAGCTGCAGTGATTGTGTTCTGTGTGTCTTACTTCATTCCTGTTTACTCCACAATGCACACCGTGTGCCCTGTGGATCCTTCCCTTTGTTGTTTCGTTACGTAACGTGAGTAGAGATAAGATTTGATAGGAGTTATATAATAGCAATCTTGAAAGTTGCTCTTTCACCTCCAGCTCAAGTTGCCCTTTCGTTTTTATCAAACTACACTCTCGGTCTTGATCTGACACAAGCATTAAATAAAAAACGTACAATTATTGAAATAATGGATGGCATTATGAATGGAGGACACTTATATCTGTAGATGGACAATGTGTATACCTTGTGTGTGTGTGTGTGTGTGTGTGTGTGTGTGTGTGTGTGTGCGCGTGTGCACGTGTGTACGTGTGCGTGTGTGTGGGGGGTGTTGAGGAGCATGCGCTATCAATAAAAACTAACAAAAAGAATTGATAGCTGTGGACCAGCTGATACTGCAGGCCCGGCTGTGCTGTGCGGGAGAGACCGTGTGGACTCTGACTCCCAGCAGCCGATAATAGTTCACTCTTTTGTGGCCATGAAAGCACATCTCGGTGCAGAGCTTTAAAGTGGTGTCGTAAAAGTCGGAACCCTGGCAGCTACCAAGGCTGCTTATTGGCCCGGCAAGGTCGTAAGGAGCGTGGCGAGTTCACCTTGCCTTCCATTAACACCCTCTGTATTTACCTATCTTCCTCTCCATTCCTCTCACTAACTTCTGAGTGTTTCTGAGTGTCAGAATTACCGAATGGCCAACTAGGCTCCTACGATTGAACCCTTTCCTCAGAAACATTGTCAGGCTTACATCACAGGCAACAATATACACCATTGTTACATTAGGACATTACAAAAACAGTGTGTGTGTGTGTCTGTGTGTGTCTGTGTGTGTCTCTGTGTGCGTGCGTGTCTGTGTGTGTGTGTGTGTGTCTGTGTGTGTGTGCGCGTGTGTGTTGTCAATTTCTTGCCAAGCTAACAGAAATGTGTTTTACTTTGTCTTCATTATTGTAATTTAAACGAACCAGTAGCTAAATAAGTGACTGAAAACAATAATTACCCAATCATGGTATTTTATGGCGTTTTTTTTAGGCATTTAATTATATCAATAGTCTTACTGAACTTAATAACACGTTTTGAAAGCTTGAACATCTTATTGACCCAACCAACCTCTTTTTTAAAAAAATTATAAATAAAAATAAAAAAAAGACCCGAGGGATGTGTGTTTAATTTCCGTCGAACACGTGTTGTTTGTTAACGACGTGTGGTGTTTCCCGCGCTTCTCTTTAAAATCCCAGCGCGTTGGCGGCCGCGGTCACTCGAGGGGGGGGGCGGTGGAGCGGAGGGGGGCGTGTCACTGTACACACCGCGGAGTGAAAACACCCGCGTCCCGCTCCGACGGCAGACTGTCTTTAACACTCACAACAGCGGAGGACGAGGAGGGATCACGCTTTGCTCCCACAGACAAGACATATATATATATTTTATATTTATATTATATATTTGTATATTTGTATCTTATATATTTGAAGTACTGTATATTTATATAACCATGCGGCAGTCGTACACCCTGACGGAGCCGCCGGAGAGCGTCTCGGCGGCCCCCTGGTTCCCCTTTACGAGGCAGGACCTCCGGCGCAAGAACAGCTCGATGTTAATGTCCTCCTTAATGGGCCTGCTCATCAATCAAGCCAAGGTAAGGGAGGGCATGGAGAGTGTGTGTGTGTGTGTGTGTGTGTGTGTGTGTGTGTGAAAGGGTCTACATTGCCCCACAACATAACATAACATAACATAACTTAAGATCAGATTTCCCACTGTAATTTAAGTTTCAAATCTAGGCAAAAGGAAAAGTGTGTCAGTCACAATAGGACAAGGTAGCCTTCAGCACCTCTCATGTTAGTTACTGCATTATTTACATTACATTACTCAAGACACAGGGGTAACTTCTACTACTACTGCTGCTGCTGCTGCCTTTCATCGCCTCGGATCAAATAACGCTATGAATCAATATTAATGTCTGACTAATGTTACTGTTGTTGCTGTTTTGGTTGTCATGTGACTCCCTCCATTGGCAGTGGTGGTGGTAGGGCCTGTGTGTCATGCAATAAACAAATTATATCTGAATAGATATTGCTTCGGCAATCTGCCAAAAAAGCGATGTTAAAATCATGCACACATTTCCATGGTCACAGTGTGATAATGGCATTGTTGTTCAGGTCTTAGACAGAGAATCGAATCCTTATCGGAATACTAATTTGTTTCAAATGATTAAGCACACAAAAAAACCATGCAGCGATACAATGCAAGGACAAATCAGAAGTTCAACCACCGACACATAATGTAAAAGGAACACCCGTGATAAGAGCTTTATTTTTTACAGCACCCTTCCACCCCTTATCACCTTCGTAAAAAGGACTCACTTCCTAAAACTGCTGCGGTTCACAGATTTCTCTTCGCCTAGATTGCGCTGAATCTTGTTTTACACACACACATGCACACACACACGCACACACACACACACACACACACACACACACACACACACACACACACACACACACACATATTTGACCCTTTTACCCTGGGTGCTTTTCAAGTCATGTGGAGTTTAGATTCAAGATTCAGGATTCAAGAACTTTAATCATCACATAGACACATACAGGATATGCAGTGAAATGATATTTTTTTTTGAAGAATAAGAAATATGAGCAGATAGTCACATAAGCAGGAAGCAAACAGGCAAATAAACAGCAAAAGTAATATAAAGAAGTACCAGTGTCACAATAGGACAATATAAAACATTTAGTGTCAAGTTTAGTACTCAATCTGAAGCTCCAACAGTACACGAGTGAGTCAGACGTCTTACACAGACCATAAAGAAATGATTGCCCACCCTTTCTCCAGAGTAGGCCTGTTTTCTAACCAGATTTCGTTAGTTCGCTCTGCGTACACAGTCAACGTCATGAAGAGAATAACTGACTATATAATGACGACACATTTGTAACACTTCCACCACAGTATCCCATATACTTGTTAATTAATTGCAGAAATTAACAATTAATTCCGTCACTGTAAGTGATTTGGATGGATGGAAGCATGTGCTAAATGAATTACGTCATTCGGGCGTCTGAGAACAAAGTTTACCTATTAAGAGTGTGTTCGAGGCAATAGATCACTGAACTCTGTTAGCTGCTTCCGGGATAACGACTGTGTTCATCTCACGTGCCGTGAAAGGCCACAGAACAGAACATCCAGTTCTGTTGCCGGTGACATGGCTCTTCTTGTTTACATTTACATTTACAGTTACGGCATTTGGCGTTGACGCTTTTATCCAAAGCGACTTACAAAGAGTACATTTGTTGAAGGAGACAGCAATATATCACTGTGGTACATAAAGATAAGAATAGAGCCGGTTTCAAGCATTTGTAGTTGTGAGACTAATAAAATGAGTTTCATAAATGCTAGGTTGCCTGCATAACAGCTGGGATAATAGCAGAGGTGCCATTCTGAGCACATTACCAACATCAAAAAACATAGTCTGTGCTATATCCTTGTTTATGCTATAAAGTGCATGTTCAAATATACTCAACCCCATATGGGGTCACAAGTTGGATCATGTGTTTGTGCGTGTGAGTGTGTGTGTGCGTTTGTGTGTGTGTGAGTTTGTGCATGCGTGCGTGTGTGTGTGTGTGTATGAAGTGTGTTTCCCTGACGTTTTTTTTCCAGCAGCGGTGCTGAGGTGTGTGTGTGAAATCCATTGTGTTAATTTGCACGTGCACAGTGCTGATATGTGTGTGTGTGTGTGTGCATGTTGAGGTTTTAGTGTGGTCAGTGAGTCCAGTTGGGCTCTGGTGCATTCCAATTGCCTCATACAACGGCCATAACAATATTACATAACAATAAATAGCAATAGTGCAAGCACACTATAATGCCTTATATGTCTGCAATTCGTCGTCCCATCATCCGGGTTTCATACTTTTGCTTGTTGTGTTACTTTTTCTCTTTATGCTTCCTACATTTAGTGTAAAGCCATTCATGAGCTAATGCCACCTACGGTATCATCATGCATATTTTCTGCAGAGCACTATTCAACAATATTTCTCCAATGACAATAATGACAACGTAACAACAAGGGAAATACGCTCATCAAGTGTAACAAGATTTTGGGGTGGCCAACATAATTTGAAGTTAATTTGAAAATGGCTGATCGCAGTGGCGCTAGACGCTCGTGCTCCATCGGCTGGATGCATGTAGGGCGAAACTATTTGAGGTCATGACCTTGAAGCAGTAGCCTACACAAGAAGAGTGACCTTCATATCCACTGCACAGCGATTATTGTTGTTGTTGATGAGGAGGTCATTATTGTAGATTCTGTCAGTAGACTTTTGCCTTTGCGGTCGGACTTTGTGGTGGAAATTCTGCTAATATAACCTTAATGATGACCTATTAGCCAGCATAGCGGACAATAAGTACAGCAATGCAATCATAAAAACAAAAAACCTGCCTTTTTTCACTTAAATGATCCTATCACTTTCTCTCTCTCTCTCTCTCTCTCTCTCTCTCTCTCTCTCTCTGTGTCTCCCTGTCTCTCTCTCTCTGACTCTCTCTCTCGCTCTCTGTCTCTGGAAACAGAACAAGAGCTCTCATGGTCTGGTGGGACTGAGGAACCTTGGCAACACTGTAAGCATTCCCTCCACCTCACAACACACCACAAAGGCGTCACGCTTTATACCTGCGCCCAATTACCCCCCTCCATGACTGTTATTTCATTAATTTGTCTCTGCTGGGTTCTCTCTTCCTCTTGTGTTCCGCTGGACAGTGCTTTATGAACTCCATCCTCCAGTGTCTGAGCAACACCCCGGAGCTGAGGGACTACTGCCTCAGATACACACACCCAGCAGAACTCAGCCGCTGTGGCAACCAAGTGGCTCTGATGGAGGGTAAGGCCACACGCTGGCAGGAATCTGAATGGGGGATGGGGGCGTGGCCAAGGGAGGGGCGGTGGGGGGGGGATGATTGGCCAAACTGCCAAAGTGCCACCCCTACTAAATCTTGCACATGCATGAAATATATCCATTTTTGATATGTTGTATAGTGCATTCTACTCTGCGAGCGTAGTGTCTGGTGGTCTGGACAATCTGAACCAAATGTCTAACTTATTTTGACTTATTGTGATAAGCAGCAGTTATATTATCTTCTATCAAGTTTGTGTGTACATGGTCTGCTTCAGTAGCTATTGCTGAGCAAGCATCCTTATCTGCCAGCCATGTTTAAAATTTAAAACTAAAAAGAGTTGGTCGTCTCTTTACCTTGCTGCCTCTTGTATCTCTTTCTCTCTCTCTCTCTCTCTCTCTCTCTCTCTCTCTGTCCGTCTATCTCTCTCTCACCATCAGAGTTCGCTAAGCTAACGAAGACCTTGTGGACGTCGGTCAACAGCGACGCCGTCAGCCCCTCCGACTTCAAGAGCCAGATCCAGAGATACGCCCCCAAGTTCCTGGGCTACAAGTGAGTAAACCTCTTGACTCTCACTCACTCCTCGTACCCGGGGCCTTTTTGAAGAACACAGTTCAACTATCAATCAATGTAACTGGTCTAGGCCGGTGTGGTCCTTTTAAAACACGGATGCACTGATGAAACCTCGATGAAAACTCTCAGTCAGCAGGACGCCCAGGAGTTCCTGCGCTTCCTGTTGGACGGTCTCCATAACGACGTCAACAGGGCCACGGTGTGTCCCAGGGAGTCCGAGGACTTTGACCACTTACCGTAAGAGACTTTCTTGCCGGACAGTCGATCCTAAAACCTCCACCCAGTTAGCTAGTAGGTAAGGGCGACAGTAGCTCAGGAGGTAAGAGCGGTTGTCTGGCAACAGGAAGGTTGCAGGTTCGAGCTCCCCCCGCTAAGTGTCGAGGTGTCCCTGAGCAAGACACCACCTAACTCTAACTGCTCCTGACGTGTTGGTTGTTACCTTGCATGGTTGACACCGCCGTCGGTGTATGAATGGGTGAATGTCAGGCAATACGATGAATTTGGATAAAAGCGCTATATAAATGCAATCCATTTACCATTTCAGCAAAGCTAGGTAGTCAACACAGCTCCATGCAGTGAACATTTCAAACGTACTTCTTTCACATAAGAGTTGAAAACACTTTTAAAATCGACCCAGAGCTCCCAACAATGCTGAACGGCTGTACCATATTGTACCATAAATAACGTGCCTTTGTCTTCGCAGGGACACAGAGAAAAGTCAAAAGATGTGGAACAGATACAGAGAGTCAGAGGACAGCAAAGTGGTTGGTGAGTGAAACACGGCGAAACATGCCATCCTCACAATCACAGAACTGAATGACTGTTAGGTACTGAGTGTCGGTTGGTCATGTCTCATGTGTTGTGTTGTTTCTGCTGCGGTTGGCGTAGATCTGTTCGTCGGGCAGCTGAAGAGCTCGCTGACCTGCAGCGAGTGTGGCTTCTGCTCCACCATGTTCGACCCCTTCTGGGACCTGTCGCTGCCCATCGCACAGGTCAGCTTCACACACACACACACACACTCACACACACACACACACACATACACACCAGGTGTGGCCATGGGCACACACACACACACACACACACAGGCGCCGCCATGGGCACACACAAACACACACATCGCACGGCGCGCACACAGACAGACGCACACACACACACACACACAAACACACACACACACACAAACACAGACAAACACACACGCACAGACAGACACACACGGCACACACCCACACAAACATGCATGTATGCGCACACAGTCTGACAGACACACGCGCACACAGATAGACACAGGAACACACACACACATATCACACATCACCCATATATGGTTGTGAGTATGGCTTGACTCTTCTGTAAGTCTTTTTATTGGAAGTGTAGACATGCGGACGGGAGAGAATGGGGGTTGCCATTGAGGGGACACCCACAGACTGCCCATAGAACATAGAAAATAGGTTCAAGAAATAAAATGCCGTCACATCCACCACATACACACCCACACCTCTATGTGTATATTGTAGATATGTATTGTATTTTGCATCTACAGTATTCTGTTCACCTTTTTAACAGATGAGAACCAAATGTCATTTCAGAACTCGGAGGACGTGACCCTGACAGACTGCGTGCGGCTCCTGACCAGAGAGGACGTGTTGGACGGAGAAGAGAGGCCGGTAAGGTGGCACCCACCCCCCACCCCTCCCCCCTTCACTGTATTAAATATTACTTCGACATGGGTGCGTATATTTACATGATATTGGGAACAAACCCCTGTCCCTTGTGTGTCTCCCTCTCCCTCTCCTCTCAGACTTGCCAGCGATGCAAAGTCAGAAGGAAATGCATCAAGAAGTTTGCCATCCAGAAGTTTCCCCAGGTCCTCGTGCTTCGTATCCTTCAAGGGGCAGTTGGTTCTGCGTCCTGAGTTTCCCGCCTTTTTCAGCAACCGTCAAACATGGACACCCGTAGCATTTCAAAGAGATGGACTTTACCGAGCTCAACCCTTAGATATGAGACGTTTTTTCCTGAATTTGGGCACGGCTGAAAGATATGCTTTCTGTAGCCCAGTTACTTATTTGTTTGGTTTCGTGGTTATTTATTGAACATTGTTTTATACACCGGGTTGTCGTGTATACTGTGTGTCTTGTGTCGCAAAGAACTTGCATCAGACTAAGCATATCATTAGCATACACAACACAGTTTAAAGTTGTGTGGATGCCTCCCACCTAAATCCCCCTACCTCAAACGATGCCCCCTGGCTGGGCAAACAGCCTGGCCAGTATCAAGTCATCATCCCATCACAGCCCTTCTCCTTAACACACTCCTCTCAGACCTCAAGCGCTTCTCGGAGCCGCCTGCACACGCCAGCAAGCTCACCACCTTCGTCGACTTCCCCCTCACCGAGCTGGACCTCGGCGAGTTCGCCTCGGTGGACGGCGGTAAGCGAGAAAAATAAGATTTTACGGTTTTTTCGCCAAATGAATGGGACTCTTCTAGAGCCGACTCTTGACTTGCATCCAGTGATTTTGATGTAAAAGCGGGCCGCCATTTTGTGAGTTTTTTGTTGTTGGTTTGGATTGCCCAGGGACTACAGATCATTAGCTAACTCGGGCGCATTTACATTGATGTGGAAACTTTTATGTTGATTAATGTGCAGTTTCCAGGGTAAATAGATAAATATTATATTATAATAATAAATAATAAATTCTCCACAGTGCACGCTGTGTACAGCCTGTACGCCGTGTCCAACCACTCGGGGAACACCCTTGGGGGTCACTACACCGCCTACTGCAAGAACCCCTTGCTGGAACAGTGGTACCGCTACAACGACTCCAGGTACTGAGTCACGTTTTGTTCATTTTGCTGACTTGTGTCAGCAGGTTCTGATTGATGCGGTTCGTTAAATATTTTGAGGAGGAAAAAGGCATATGAGTCTGTGTAATACTGCCGTTGTGTTCAAGATTCAAGAACTTTATTGGTCACGTACACATATAGTATATGCAGTGAAATTAATAGCGGCGATGCTCAGCAGAATGTGCAAAAATAATACCATAGAAAGCAGGAACGAGAAATATAACAAATATAATATATAATAAAATAATAATAATCAATATATAGATGTTGGTAATGTGCTCAGAATCGCACGACCGCTCTTATCCCAGCTATTTATACAGGCAACTTAGCAATTATGTTATTTTCTATTATATTAGCCTCGTAACTATGAATGCTCGAATACAGCTCTATTCTTATCTTTATGTACTACAGCGATATATTGCTGTCTCCTTCAACAAATGTACTCGCTTTGGATAAAGGTGTCTGCCAAATGCCCTAAATGTAAATGCAAACATAAATGTAAATATATATACCTTTTTTATCTAAACCACACCCTTGGTTTTCGCTTCCTTTATACGTTTCTGCTTGAGAAAATTGAGAATTGACGTTGTAGCGCAGGTCTCTATCCGAAGTGCCACAATTACTGTGCGTGAGAGCGAGAGTTGTTCAAGCGTCTATGTGATTGTTGTGCTTCTCCTGCAGAGTGAGCCCCATGTCGGCCAGCCAGTGCACAGCAGTGACGCCTACGTGCTCTTCTACGAGCTGACGCCACATCAGTACCAGACACAGCGCCTGTAGACGCCGAGGCCAACACACACACACACACACACACACACACACTCGGAGCGATCGGAGCCATGCTGGTGCCGCCTGTCGGCAGACTTGTGGACCACAGTGGACTGGCTTGGCTTGGACTTCCCCTGCAGTGAGATCCTGTTACGGCGGAGACCGGGTGGGTGGGGCCGGTGCGCAGAATCACCGCACGCGTCGACAAGCGAGGGACCGCTTTCCTCTCGTCCAGATTTGCTGTGGCATGCGCCTGTGTGTGTGTGTGTGTGTGTGTGTGTGTGTGTGTGTGTGTGTGTGTGTGTGTGTGTGTGTGTGTGTGTGTGTGTGTTTGTGTGCGTTTGTATCTGTAACGGGGCGTCGACCCCGGAAGGTTCGATTTGCTGCAGAGCCGTTGCTGCAGAGCCGTTGCTGTGTAGCGGTGAAGTGAGGATGAGTCACCTGGCGCGAACTCAGAACGACTGGCGCCATCTAGTGGCCGAAATGGATTGGTGCGGCACACACGCCTGAGAACAATACCGCGGAGGAATAACTGTGTTGTGGGAGGAACGTGTTTTCTAAGGACATTTTTGTACTCATCTGAGAACATAGTGAATGCAACTTAAATGTGCTACTACTTCATCTCAATGGAGATGCTTAAATTCCATGGAAATAATGTTTTGAATTTGTCTCCTGAAAATAAAATCTATTTGGTGCTATTTCTATTTTGAGAGACCTTTTTCAAATCATTGACTTCAATGCTCATAGAGACAGTAGGCTACATGACAGTATCTATATTTTCAGTGTTATTTTTTGGAGCTCTGTTGCTCTGAATACTCAGATCAGAGTATGCTTATTACATAACAATGAACTGACTGAATGTCACATTATATAGGATATAAGAAAAGACCAAACAAGCCACAAAGCATGGGTTCAAAGTGAATACAATGCTCTCTTTACTTTGTGGTGGTTGCGCCAGCTATAGCCACAAAGGAGTACTAATACCTTGATCAGTCAAATAAGCTCAGTACCGGAATTATCATTTAGGCTTTGGAAAAATTAGAAGATTAGTTCAAATATGTGTGTTTATGCATTTCTCTGCCTGGGATCATATTGGTGTAACTTTAACCCTGTGTTGTGTGTGTGTGCCATGTACACTTTGTCAGCAATTCTTCAGGACAACAGGAGGGTGATCAACCCGACGGCTGGAAACATACCGAGACCGGAAAGAACTCCAACCATTGCACATCACTGGTAGCCTGGAAATCCAGACCCACATCTAGAAAGCTGTAGGGTCTGGTAATGAGTAATGAAAATGGCCCAACTCGAGGGGCAGCACCAAGCATGCGAAAATATCACTGCACGCAATTGGATAACACTACGACCAATCAGAAGAATACACGGGGTGACGTATCCAGAGCGACGGAAATCGAGTTTGTTTTGGAGAATAGTTTGACAGAGAGACGTAAATGTAGCCTAATGGAAATACCACGGAGATACCACTTTGGCAACGCAACGTTAACCTTGTAATATTCTTAGCCAAGGAATATTGAAATAAAGAGATGCAACCGAGTTGTCGTTTATGGATGTTTAATAGCAACTGCGCATCGTACCGAGCATGGGCGTAGAATTTAGTGGGGACGCTGGGGACATGTCCCCACCAATTAACGGAGCACCCCCCCCCCCCATCAGAACCGCAAATTAACGGAGCACCCCCCCCCCCATCAGAACCGCAAAATTAACGGAGCACCCCCCCCCCCCCCCCCCCCCATCAGAACCGCAAATTAACGGAGAAACCCCCCCCCCCTATCAGAACCGGCGAATTAACGGAGCAACCCCCCCCCATCAGAACCCGCGAATAACGGCGCACCCCCCCCCCCCATCAGAACCGCAAATTAACGGCGAACCCCCCCCCCCCCCCCCATCAGAACCGCGAATTAACGGAGCACCCCCCCCCCATCAGAACCGCGAATTAACGGAGCACCCCCCCCCCCAGACAAAAAAATAACATGTTTTCAAAGTCATTAGAACTGTAATGGTTTTATTAAGTACTCGTATCGGTATTCGGTATCGGCAAGTACCCAAATGTAAGTACTTGGTATCGGTGCATCCCTAGTTTGTACAGATACTCAGTCAACATTTTCGATAGCCATCTTGCAATGT
Organism: Coryphaenoides rupestris; assembly: GCA_002895965.2. Classification (NCBI taxonomy): domain Eukaryota; kingdom Metazoa; phylum Chordata; class Actinopteri; order Gadiformes; family Macrouridae; genus Coryphaenoides; species Coryphaenoides rupestris. The sequence goes on along the minus strand of PIJE02000671.1, from coordinate 233,643 downwards.
TTACTGACTGATTCCGGACTGATTCCATCGCAGCGCTGACGTCATCTGTTTAGCCCGCCTCTGGCCCGCCTATATCAGATACACCGATGTGATTGGTTTATGTTCGGAACAACAGGAATAGCTAATGAGCATGTTACTCGTTACCAGAGTACTCGCTGAGCAAATTCAAATTGTGCTCTCGCGAGAACTCTGGATTTCCAGGGTACATCACCGGCTCATGTGCAACTCAAACACAACAACAAATGCAGGCATTTTGCGGATATTGACTTTTGAAAGTATTAATCGGTGACACCTGTGTCTATGGACTGGGCCTTCCGTGCATTGCTGCTTCCATGCCTATCTTAAATGTTTTTATTATATTTTATTATTATATCATTATTTTGTCACTACTCACCATATGGTCTGTGCACACACCTCTGAGGTATAACAGTGTGCGTGTCTGTGGCAGCAACACCCTTGTTGTAAGTCTCCATAAAAGGGCCCAGTGTTGACTCTTCCGTCGCTAATGGCCGCACCATAAATGTCCTCAAGTCGATCATGTGAACCAAAGTCCAGTTCACTTTGCACACTAGTGGCCTCTCATGGCCAGAGGTGGTACCGCAGTGCGTTGGCTCTTCCGCACGACGATGAGCAACAACAACAACAACAACAACAACAACAAAGCAAGTGGGCAACATGTCCCAGATAAGAGCTAGATCTTTAGATTTGTATGTTATCTTTCAAACAAAAAATTATGGTTTTCAACTTCATCAAATATTTGTTTTTGTACGTCAAGTCCTCAAGTCCCCGCCATCGGAGTCGTGGATCATCGGATGGGTGGCTTTTATTTTATAGACATTTATTTAGTATGAAATGTGTGTAAGTACTTTTTAACAAAAGCAAAAGTGTCCTTCATGAATGAATTCCACCCATTCAAAAATAGATGAATGTGCGCACACGTGGCCCCAACCCAACATGATCATTTCAGAATCCGAATCCGAGATCAGAATCCAAAACACCTTTATTGCACACAAGGAATGTGCTTTTGAACAGGAATATGCTTAATATTTAATACTTCGGGATTCATAGGCTATATTCCCCATTCCTACATAATCTAGAACAGCTTATCACAGTTCTGTCGGTCCTCCTCAAGTGCAATTTATCTTTTGGGTTTTTGCACCCCCTGCTGGACCTTGGCATTATTATTTACCATTTGACTTTGTTGTGTTCTGTCTCCGCCCCCCACCTGTCAGATTGTACCTTCCTTGTGTTGTTTTCCCATATGTTTCAGTTTATATCCATTTCGTTATTGTTTCATGTTTTATCTGGTTGTTCATTGTGTCATATTGTATTTCGTGGTCTGCCAATTTCCGGTGTTGTTGTTTCCCCACCCTTGATTGTCCGCACCTGTCTCCACTTCCCTTTTTAGTGTCTCCCTATTTATACCTGCCCCAAGCCTGTGTTCCCTGCATGTGACAAATGAAACACTTTGACACTTTGACTTTTGTGTAATTGGTCCATAACATTAAACAGAATAAAAACATTATAAAATTATAAAATGATAAAATATATATAAAAAATAAGCAATAAAAAGCCGCAGTTTGAAGAAAAGAGCTGCGTTAATGTAACACAGTAGTGTCCATCCAGGTCAGTTGCTGTGGGGAAATCCTGTGAGGATTTGGTCCTGATGGACTTCAACCTCCTGCCAGGGGAGAGACTCAAAATGTTTATGTCTGTGGTGGGAGGAGTCAACCACAAGCTTACCTGCTCACCTCCCGGTCCTGGAGGCGTGCAGGTCCTGGAGAGATGGCAGATTGCAGCCAATCACCTTCTCAGCTTCAGTGGACTTTTATCATGTGATAAAGTGCTGCACAATAGTTTACTGCCTGCTTCTTACGCTTGCCATGTCTCATTTCTGAATCACCCTGAAACTTTAATCCTTGAACTTTGAAAGTTTGAGCCATAGGGAGTGCCGAAACGCACAAGCTAAATAAACTATCGCAATCAGATAACCACTGGGTCATTTTATGGGGATGGCATATTGATGAAAGCTATTTAAAATCTTTCCAAGATTACAGAAGCCTAATGACGCCAATAGAGAGACTCCATACCTCTGTATCGTCAAAGTATGGAATGGCCTTGTGTAGGCGAAATAAGAAATCGAAACGGCACACGATCACTACGTCAGTTCAATTTAAAGACTACAATTTACACAAGGAAGTCATCTTGTCTATTTATTTCACTTGTGACATCAGCAATACAATGCTATTCATTTACATTTACATTACATTCACAAAGAAGATATGAGAATATCCAAAACAATATTTACATCACAAATTCTAAGTCTTTCCTCACATTCCTAATGCTATAAATGAAAAAAGTATGTTAGCTTACAGAGTAGCTTCATAAAGAAGTGACAGTGTGTCCATCAATGGTAATTATTATGGACTATCAAACACCAATGACAGCCTCATTAGAATCTCTGAATATAAAATGAATCACTCTGAAAGTTATTTAAATTTAGATTACAAATTCAACATTGGTCACGAGTTCAATAGCTAAGCATTTTACATGTGTTGTGAAAAAATGGCATATATGGGAATGTACAAAAGAATGACATGACGTCTTTTCCCGGTTTGCAACCACACCTGAAGCATTTCCCAAAGACACTTCAGGTGTGGTTGCAATCTGGACTTTGAAATGTCTATAAAACTATCTTCTGTTGCAATTCTGCTTTTCGTGTTATATGGCATTGAATGAGATTTTGCTTTATCCAATATATTTTTAAACATACAATTATTATACACAAAATGTATATGGAGCTAAAGCAGGGCCAATAGTCTTGTAATTGAAAAACAAAAATTAGAATTCTAGTTTTTCCAATTACAAAACTATTGGCCCTGATTTAGCGCCATAAATGTACAGATACATAGATTTAAGTACAGTGATGAAATAATATATTGGCAATGCTTATTTTTTTCTCATTTGGAGCAGATTAGCTGTATGTAGGCTTAGGCTAGACTTAGGCTTAAGTGTTACGTTAGTTAACGTTAGCGTCGTGGCTAGCATTAGTGTTAGCATCGTGGCTATCGTTAGCAGCGCGGCTAGCAGTCTTTTAATCAATCGATGCTGTCTAAATGAATAATATTTACCATACATGGTGAAAAACATGTTATGTGTGTTATAACGCATAAACCAGACGTGAGTTTTAGAGGTGGATAGAGTTGCTAAAAATTGCACTCAAGTATTGTTACTTTAAAATAACAATGACTCAAGTCAAGGTAAAAGTAGTCATCCAAGACTACTCAAGTACAAGTTACTTTTTAGTTTTTTACTGATAAATGATAATTTATGAAAAAATAGCAATGTGCAAATTCAAATATGGCCTAATACAGGCAAATTCTGTCACAAGAAACGCTTTGATGAATCCTTAACTTGCTAAATTGAGTAGCTTCCAAACATTCTCTTCTGTTACTTAAAAAAAAATTATATTATAATAAAGCTTTTGAAACCAGTGCCGAGTAAACTGCACTGTGTCACACAATAGTTCTCGGACACGACGCGAGAACAAAGTTCGGCCCGGCTGATGTGTCGAGAACAAGCTGCGAGAACTCCTGACCTAGGGCTGCGAGAACAAAATGACGTCATTTTGTTCTCGCAGCCCTAGGGTGGCAAATACGGCTCGATCACAAGTCATCAATGCTGACCACATTCAGCACGCCATTTGGGCGCTACAGATTCCTCTGCATGCAAATTCGGCATACGCTCAGCAAGCGAGGTTTTCCAGCACTCAATGGAACAGCTGTTTGCAGGATATCCATGTGCTATCATAGTCGATGATCATCATAGGAGGCCGTGATGCAGCAGAAGGTGTGTATACAAATGAGAAACTGAGTTGTGTTTTACTGAATACAAATTAGTGGATCAGCCTATATAACAACTTTAGTAGTTTCAAAACATTCTCCGATCATTCTTTCGTTTTCTGTCTCCTCCGACTCAGCCACCAGTATACTGTGTGCCGTGAGTCGCTTGGATGTGACTCTGTTTCACCAATTAAACTCTAACCCTAACCCTACACACCTGTGGATGTACCTTTACACCCCAAGTCATGACACATTCCAACACTTATACATTTTTTTATTATATAAGTGTAGATCATTCTAGTGAATGATTATGTTTGCACTCTGTATGGACACTACGAGACACCGTACTTGGAGCAAGTGCGCATGCGCAGTGTTACTGTCTACTGGGTACATCTCCTGCCTAAAGGCTGCTACATAATCTGTGAGAAGCGAGAACTTTGTTCTCGCACCCAGGGCTGCGAGAACAAGAACAAAGTTCTCTCAGCCCTGGACATTTCATACTCCACGAGAACTCAAGTGCAGAACTCAAAGGCCCCGCCCACAGCAGCAAACTTCCGCGCCGGCGGAAATCACATAAACCACGCCCACTTCAAATTGACCAATCACACAATAGTTCTCGGACACGATGCGAGAACAAAGTTTGGCCCGGCTGATGTGTCGAGAACAAGCTGCGAGAACTCCTGACCTAGGGCTGCGAGAACAAAATGCCAGCAATGCCATAACTGTAAAAGATTTAATCATTTCAAAAAATGCTGCAAGTCTATGTCACATGGCCAAGGCTATGAAAAGAGAAACTATGAAAGAAGAAAGGACTTCAGAAGATCTGTACACCAGTTAGAGCTAGAACAGCCCGACGACAGTGTCAGTGATGACACTTTCTACGTGGATGGTGTCGAACTCAACGACAAGTGCGTGGACACAATCAATCCTCAGAAAGAGGAGAAAGATGAAGGATTTGTTACACTGCACGTTCATGACAAGCCCATCGAGATGAAGGTTCATACAGGTGCAAAGTGCAATGTAATGTCACAAGACACTTTCGAACAGCTAACTAATGGTGAGCGACCAGCGAAATGCAGCAAAGATATGAACCTAGTGGCTTATGGAGGCAGCAAAATAGAGACTACATGCATTGTCACACTGCCTTGTCTAGATGGACAGCAACACACACTACCATTTTCATAGTGGACCGAGATGTAGTGCCACTACTGGGATTTCGTGCATGTGTGCGCTTAGGAATTGTCACAATGAGCCCACACGTTCACCAGGTCAGCACCGAGAGCAATGCCGACTTCACCAAACAGATACACGCAGAATACAAAGACGTGTTCAGTGACGAACTTGGAGAACTCCCAATCACATACTCCATGACACTGGATCCAAATGTACAACCAGTAGTTTCGTCCATGGTAGCTGCACACAAAAAGGACAAACGGGAAGTCAGACTCTACATTAATCCAAAAGACTCACTATCCAATGCGCAGTGTCGAGGAAGTTGCAACCCAGGTGCTACAGTGTTCTCTGTGCTAGATGCAAAGAGCTCATTCTGGCAAATACGGCTCGATCACAAGTCATCAATGCTGACCACATTCAGCACGCCTTTTGGGCGCTACAGATTCCTCTGCATGCAAATTCGGCATACGCTCAGCAAGCGAGGTTTTCCAGCACTCAATGGAACAGCTGTTTGCAGGATATCCATGTGCAGGAAATCCACACTGCTCCTGCCCGACTGCAGAGGATGTTACTGCAGTTACAGGCCTATGACATCACACTGGTCTACAAGAAGGGTAAGCACATGTACCTAGGCGATACCCTATCACGAGCTCCAAACAAACCTGTCTCACAAAACCCAGCTGTAAACGACACATTTGAGGTAATGTCCGTCAGCTACATCTCAACTAACAGACTAGAGGAGCTCCGGACCCACACAGCACAGGATCAGGTGCTACAGACTCTCTCATTCGACACGGATGGCCCGACAAAGAACACAGTGTCCACCCTTCCATTCGTCCATTCTTCCCTTATAGAGACGATTTGGTAGTGGAGGATGGTATAGTTGTCAAGGGCCACAGAACTGTAATTCCCCACTCTCTGTGCCGGGAATACATCAATATCATGCACAGAGGTCACCCAGGCTTAGAGTCAACCAAGCGCAGGGCCAGGAGTACAGTTTTTTGGCCGACAATGAACAATGACATCGCAGAGGAGCTGCTGTCATGCTCCGTCTGTAATAGCACCAGACCACACCAGCAGAAGGAACCCCTGCAGCCACACCCAGTTCCAGCCCTGCCATGGTCTACAGTGGCTACTGACATGTTTGAGTGGCACGGACAACAATACCAGGTGCTGGTAGACTCGTACTCAGGGTGGTATGAAATTGACCTCCTCCGTGACACAACTTCAGCAGCTGTGATCACGAAGCTGAAAAGACACTTTTCTGTTCACGGAACGCCTCACACCCTAATCACAGACAATGCGAGGCAGTACACAAGCCAGCGCTTCAAAGAGTTCGCCAAGCAGTGGGACTTTATCCACATTACCAGCAGCCCACAGTATCCACAGTCGAACGGACTGGCAGAAAGGGCAGTCCGCAGCGCCAAACAACTAATGGAGAAATCTCACAGAGATGGGACTGATGTTTTCCTGCAACCTGCTGAACATCAGAAATATTCCCCGCGACCAAACATTGGGCTCACCTGCAGAACGTCTGATGTCACGACAGACACGCTCAACTCTTCCTGTCAGCAACAGACTGTCAGAGGCAGCCCTGAAAAATGCAAAGCAGGTCACTGCCCAACTCCAGAATAAGAGATTTACCCAGAAGCGATACTATGACGCATCAAGCCGCCCACTACAGCCGCTTGCAGAGGGACAAGTCGTCAGGATGCAGACCACCAAGGGACACGACCGCCTGGGCACAGTGAAGGAAGTGTGCAAGGAACCACGCTCCTACATCATCGAGTCCGACAGAGGGACATACAGGAGAAATCGCCGCCACATCCTTCCAGTCGCTGAGCCACCACCACGACAGGTCGACCCTGCAGACTTCGATCGTCAGTATGCCGACCCAGCTGCGCCGGACCCAGCTGCATCGCAGCGTCTCCCTCCTGTGTCACAGTATGTGACACGCTCAGGTTGCATTTGCAAGCCGAATCCAAAATATGAGCAATGAACATTGAGTTATCATAGGCTGCAGACTAGAGACATTAAAAGGACAATGAAAAAAAAAGCAGAGAAAGAAGTCTGCACTGGACTCTATATTTCTAGTTGAAGTGCCTAGTGTAGCCGTTGTAAAGAAAAAAAGAGACAAACAGACATACAAAAGATATGAAAAGAAATAAAACAAAGACGTGCACTGAATTTTCATTATTTTTCTAGTTGGAAATGTTTACAGCTATTTGATGCACTAGTTCACCTGTGCTCGTTTGGAATGTTATGTGTAGTGAAAGTGACATTTTGCAATATGACAGTATAATGTGGTTGTATACCGTTTGAATACATTTCAAGATTGTTGTTTGAAAATACTACTAAACACCCTTCTCTATAGCAATGTTGTCCGGTTAAAACAAAACAGCCATGTTATTATTTTGCAAGTTAATGCATAACCGTTAATTTTGTTTTCTGTAGAAGGCACAAACTAAAGGAAGGGGATGTAGATCATTCTAGTGAATGATTATGTTTGCACTCTGTATGGACACTACGAGACACCGTACTTGGAGCAAGTGCGCACGCGCAGTGTTACCGTCTACTGGGTACATCTCCCGCCTAACGTTACCTAGTTATGTGTAGCCTTTTGCCTACACGGCTGTGTAGGCAACAGGCCAAGTTATGGTCACTGGAAACATATTAAAATAAACCTTACGACTTTAACAGGACTCCTCACTCATTTCAACAATAAGATATAAGGATATAAGCCATCGTCAACTCACCTGAGGGGTGGGTTTATTTTTAATTTTTTCTTTACTTTGAAAGATCATATAAAGTCGACAATGGAATGTAATGTTCAACAAATGTACTTCTTGCAAGTGGCTTTGGATGAAACCCACTTTGGAAAAAATGCCCTAAATGTAAATGTTAAATTCTATTAACATAATAAAATACTAGCAGAGTGTGTTGGCTGTGGCTAAGCTGATACAACCGTTTAAGAACAAATGAAACAAACAAACAATGTTGATACATTTTTTATTGTATAAATAATTTTTCAATTATAAATCGAATAAATCTAAAATTATAGCATTTTATTTTGATTAGATATTTGGCTGTAGACTATAGGAACCAAAATGAAAACAGATTTTTCCCCTGAAACAACTGTGTAATTTACAAAAGCATCGATGAGATAAATGTATGGTATCAAACATTATTCTTAAACCATTTCAGGAGAAACATGATATATACACGCATTTACATGACACATGCTGTCAAACTATGGCTCTCAAGGTTTGCATTTGCGTATTAGTTCACCTTCTTGTCAAAATTGTTAGCATGTTAGTTAGACGATTCTACACGAAGCTAGACCTATAGTAGGAAATCACAGAACTCTTTGAAATGTTATGTCAAACAATTCCAGCAAGGTCATCAAACCTACGGATGAAACCTCTACCAACACTCCTTAAATCTTCCCGGTGTACTTCAGAATACCATAGATACCGCCCCCTGAGAGAGAGACAGACAGACAAACATATAGACAGAGTTCATCAAAAGACATGGGAGCAGTATTTTTCATAAAAAATATTTACTCATAAATGCCAGTAGACATTTTGGTACCTATCACAACCAGGATTGAAACATATTTGCTGTCAATCAGGCAATCAATCATGTCAATGATTCCATTCGATTTGTCTTATTGTGGATATTTTGGGACAAAGTCAAAGTGTTTATTTGTCACATGTACATCACAACACAGGGCCATTCTGTACAGTGAAACTCTTGGCAGGTGACGTAGGAGTCAAAAGTAGACAAAAAATAGCAAGAAGAGAATATAGAATATAGATAATAAAGATAAAGAAAATACTATCAACTGTTCTACAGAATGTAGGGAATGGGGAATATAGCCTATGGGATGGGCAATATAGCACCACCTGATGGGGCAATGCGAATGTAAGTAGTTTGCTATTTTTATAACTGCTGATATGCAGACAATAAATGAATGCCCACTAAACCATTTTATTACTTTATTATGGTTGTCTCCACCTATTCAGAATTTTCCGATTTCGAAATAAAGTAATTTACTTTGGTTTTTTTATTCTCTGGTGAAAAGGTCAAAGTAGCAATAGCCGTCAAGTCAGACCGTATCAAACACAATCATATTTGTGTTGTGCATCGAAGGGGTGTCCAACTCACCCAGGCCAGCCACACCGGCGACAGAACCAATTGTAATTCCTGCGATTGCTCCACCGGACAGCCCTGTCTCTGCGGTGGTTTCGTCGGGAATCACCGTTGTTTGGTTGGCTGTTGTGATGTTCCCTGATGATGTTGGCTCAACCGTTCCTGGCATGGGGGTTGTTACGCTTGGACTTACGGTGTTGGCTTTGACGCCATATATGATTGCTGGCGGAACAAGAAGGGTGGCAAATTAGTGATTTGCATATCAGAGTTGACTTAGATCTGCACAATGTCACTTGTATATGTGTGTGTGTGACTTTTCCACAGCAACCCGCAGCAACCCACACTTCAACCCCTTCTATTTAGAGAGCATTGAATGGGTTGATTGAGGTGTTGGGGTTCATTCTTTCATCTTTTCAAATAATTTGAATGAAAGTTACATGATGCAGGTTTAAGTTAACTGCAATAAACAGGAAAATAATTAATAATTGCATTCATCTTTGCTGTTCTCAATCTCACACAGCTTTAAAAGATTAAATATTACTCAAAAAGTAATCAAGATTACTTTGATTATAAGGCAGAGAACATGTTATAATTATTGGACATTGGCTATAAATGGAATGAATTATGTAATAGTTTTCACTAAGGAACACTAAGGAACGCTCCTAACCCTGAAAGTGTTAATACAGTGTTAATAAAGTGAATGTGAAAAGTTTTGGAGGAAACCTTTTCTGGTCAGGATGGGCTGCTTATCATCCCTTTAGAACATAGACGTGCATTTAGGTCATAAAAGAGGAATCCTACCTGCGCCTAAAAGGCAAACAGTCAACGCTGGCAGATACATCCTCATTATCTTTGCTGCTGGGAAGTTTCGCTGATTTGGGAGGGAGACATATTATCAATCGCAAGTTTATGGAACTTTTCAAAGGATATTGCACAAATTACTTCTAACAACTAGCGGCAGAGCACACGTGGAAGCACATTTCAATTCCACTTACAATAATTAAGAAGAAATGGAAAGTAGGCCTACTACAGATTAACTTATGATGATGTAGAATTAATGTGTGTAATAAAGAGAAGTCAATCTAAAACATATCATCCACCCACCGTCATCTCACCTCTAAAATATAACAAAAGAATAGTTATCCACCCCCCCTATGTAAACGATTTGATTAGTCAAAACAGGGTATATATATTTTTACAAGACTATACACACAAGCAAGGGTCTTGTCAAATATCCCTTTTCCGACGTAAATCACTTTGCCAAAAAAGTAAACTACTAAACTGTAAAATGTACTTTTTGTTTGGGTTCAACAACTTTCGTTGCCTATGGTTGAATATATGGCTAAAAAACTAAATCAGAATCATATTTTGGCTTACCGGAGAGTCGTCAGCTGTGGATGGTTCAGGTGGTTGGTTCAGTGTCGATTGAACTATTCCTGTAGCACACGGATATATATTTTCCACCACCTGTTTTATGGCCAATTTTATTACCCGTTTGTGTGTTTGTGTGCGTGTGGGTGTGTGTGTGTGAGTGTGTGTGGGAGGGGGGTTGGGGGGTGGGAGGGTGTGTATAGTTGGATAAATCTATTACTTATTGAGACTTATAGATGAAATTGTGCTCTTTTCTCATAATAGTTTTGCTCCACAATTATTTATCCTAAATTATTTTCCTAATCTATTCATCTGAGTTTCCTTTAATGCAAAGTAGGGAGTGTCTAACTTCAGGATAACACAACCTAACATTGATACAGAATCTTATGTAAGTATAGGGCTAATAAAGTTATTGAGTCAATCATATTTATTGTCCTCGATAATAAAACACAGAGAACCATACAAGAGCCATGGTATAAACCATGCAAGTTTATCAAGTATAAAGCTAAAGATTAGCATTTTTTCCATTTCCTCAACTAGAATATTCCACGTCTGGAAATACATCAACAGCATTTTTATCTGATATTATCTTGAATAAATTGTTGGAAGCTAGCTGTCTTAGTGTGCCTGCATTTCAACACGCAGTTTAATACACACGTACATATATAGTACATTACTTTACTTTTCTGCCTATCATTCCATCTGAACTTTGGAACATTACTCACACTTAGTCAGTCACGAACAGAAAAACAGAACTTCCTGGTGACCAGCCGCGACACAGCAATGGCCTGCCACAGTACTTCCTCACGAATCAAACAAAAAAGAGGAACATTAGAAATGGGTATTTTGTAACCTATCAGACTATCCACCAAAAGTAAACACAAGGTATCCAACTCCCTCCAAGATTTGGCTTTGATGCCAAGAAAAAATATCTTAACTAATGGGTAAGAACAGGGTGATAGAAGCCATTCAGAGCTGACAGGACATATTACAACATCCTTAAACATATGTACACCTGACACTTTTAATACAGCGTAATACAGAGTATTACTACTTTACTTGTCACCTTTTACTTTTTACCGTACTTATTAGGCACTTATATTACTAATTGTTCAGAGTTGTTTTAGTATTTATGTTTATAAGAACATTGTTCAGAAGAAACTTTTTACTGTACTTACTAGGTACTATTACTAATTGTTTAGAGTTGTTTAGAATTTGTTTATAAGAATACTGCAGGAGTGAATGAGGAGTAAGAATTCCATTGCACTTGTTACATATGGCAATAAAGACATCTTGAATCTTATAAATTGACTACTTCTATCTGTCCATGTTGTGTTGCCTTTCGGCACTGTTGTCTTGCTTAACTTGAACACCTAGAAATGGGGTAGCTAGGTTGGACTCTATAGTTTCCACTAGTGAGGATTGATAGCAGCGTCCCTCTGGTTTTCCTATTCATTTTTTCTTTCTCTTTTTAATGGAATTTTGAAGCTGTGTCCCAATAGTAGAGGTCCTGGGTAAGATTTGTAATGCGCTTCTTTTAGCGGAGAATATCTCAACTGTTATAGACTAATATGACCCCATTGAACAACGTGTGATGTGTGCCAAAATCTCTACCCGGGACGAAGGGAATGGAGTAGCACTCGCAGCTGACACAATCCATGCCTGTGGTGATATACCAAGGTATAGTGGTTTGGTGCCTTTGTAATTGGTGGTCAGCCACTCAACATAGAATGCCTGAAAAGCAGTTTTGCTAATGGCAGATGACCAAAAGTTCTCTAATACCACTGGAACATTTTGGTTTGGTGATATCACACCAAGGACAACCATGTTTTTTGATTTTCCTCTTCTCTCCCTCTCTCCAGGAAAAAAGTCCCATTCACCTATAGTGTGATAATAGTGTCACCTATTGTGGTCATTTTCAGGACTTTCGTCCCGGGTAGAGATTTTGGCACACATCCCACGTTGTTCAATGGGGTCATATTAGTCTATAACAGTTGAGATATTCTCCGCTAAATGAAGCGCATACAAATCTTACCCAGGACCTAGACTACAAAGCCTACAGACATTTCTCAGCTGCTGTATGTCATCGAAGGCTGTCCCAACGTAAAGGATCCTTCGAATGAGCCGAGAAACACAGCCTTCGTTCTGAGAAATCTGAAGAACGCAACATGGTGGCCTTAGCCTTGTTAGTCCGATTAATCTTCGGTGTGACCGAGGAGCCTTCATAGGACACTGCTACCAAGGACACACCTAACCTGCATTCTAGGCTTGGGGACACAGCTCCACACTACCACCTACTGACCGCACAGCTCAATCAACCATTTTAGCAACAATCCATAACACCCAAGCAATCACCTAGCATGCCATATTATATAGAGTTCCGTAGCATTGACCCCTGACACCATACAAACCATCGAAAACCATCAAACATGATCAACCACTGAAACACCCAAGCAACACCCGAGAGAGCCTAGCGGCCACCTAGCACTGCCCTGTTGAACGTTTTGTATAAATCAACCAATCAGCAAGTCCTCAGAGCCAGGTGTTGAATACTGGACTGGATGTTGTTGAGATTACACGTTTAGACTAAACATGAAAATGCATGTTTGATTATAGTCAAATATGCTTCATGACTGGTTTCCGAGCCCCAAGTGGTCTTAAATTCTCGTAATCTCAGCCATTTATACAGTACAACACCAAGTAGCTGTCCATAAGATTTTCAAAAAATGCTTAAAAAAAGAAGCTTAAAAAATATACCTGCATATATCAATCTAAGGTAGATGCTCTACCCTGTACCAGGCAGTACAGTAGAGTTGTGTCTTTTACTCAAGCTTCTTGGCTTCTGTCAAATGGCATTTGATTCTGAGAATTATATCGATTTCAGTTTGCTTTGTTTTGGCAAAAAGAAGGCATTTGTCCCAACGCATGTAAATAAAAAGTTTTGACAAGCATGAAGGTCTAACTTAGTTTGTGTCAAGACCAAACTATCAATCCTGAACATATCACTAATTTTTAGTCATTGTGGTGATGGGGAGTCCAAGTCTTTGCATAGGTTGCACCTCTCCAACTTCCTCAGTGTATCAGTCAAAAGTAAAATATTCTAAACGACATAACCATCATTATATAAACCAAACAACATTTATAAAATTACATTCATTATCATATGAATTCAAAGGATGATTTTTATGTTTTTGCTATAATTGTTGTTTATTATTCATACATGCATAATTAAATTCAGATAAAACTCACTATAGTTGTGAACTGTAAGTAAACTAACTAGTAGTACTAGTAAGTTCTTTACATGTGTGTACAATTGTGTTGTTGTAGAATTGCATAATTTGCAATACAAAAAACTAGGGATGCACCGATACCACTTTTTTTCAGACCGAGTACAAGTAGGCCTACAAGTAGGCCTACAAGCAGTGGTGTAGTCCAGGGTATACGCGGGTATACGCGGGTATACGGCGTATACCCACTTATTTTTCAGTCAGCATTGCGTATACCCACTTCTAAATCCCCCCAGATGCGCACCATTCAGTAGTATCTGCAAGCCAAATTGCCCACTTTTTCCCTAGGATGGTGAAGCCATGACCCACGCTACTCTGCCTCTTATTGGCTAATACTCGCTGCCTTTACTGATTAGATTGGTTAACTGTAGGCATGACGACGAATGAGCCAATCGGAGGGAGAGAAGGGCGGGTCATGCCGAGGAAAATATTGCTAAAGACAAATTTACTTTTAAAAGTTTACATGTAAAAGTAAAGTACATTAAGTTTAAATGATTTGCCTTTAGGATTTATGAACCCTTTTATGAACCCTCTCTGAACCCAGTACTGGGTTCAGAGAGTATATCACTGTTGATGTGTTGTAAATGCATATCTTTTTTTTTCTTTGTAAACTAAATATTGTTGTTTTCTTACATATTGTTTTGTTGAATAATTTGAATGATGATGTTCAATCATCATATGATATTTATATATATATTGAGATTGATTCAGATCTGAGGTATTTTATTTAAATAAATGTTCAAAAAATTACTGAAACACCATGTTTGCCTCATCTATATTGTACATTCATGCAGGCTGCCTGTGTGACCAGTAATAATACCTACAAACTGCTCCTGATCAAGTCATGTTAATCTTATAATAGTGGCACACTCTGGCCCATGCTATGTGTTGCAAATCAGCTGTTCAAAGACACAGTTTACAAAAGAAATTACCGACTTGCCAAGTGAGAGAATAGGTGTCATTCCAGGAATAAGGAATAGTTCACTCAAAATGCATAGTTGTCTCTCACTAGTCTGTGGGCCAGTATTGGTTTAGTAATTTCATAATCCTTCCTCCCTGAGATCAAGCAGCAGAAATTATGTGACAATGAGCAAATACTACTGACGGATTTTTGGGTAAACTAAATAGAGTAGTCTCACATGTCACTGTTTCTAAAACAGGGCGTTTTTCTGGGCTGTGTTAAAAAAGGGCAAACATTTAGAGTATACCCACTTCTCCAGGGACCACTACACCACTGCCTACAAGTACTTACATTTGGGTACTTGCCGATACCAATACCGATACGAGTACTTAATAAAACCATTACAGTTCTAATGACTTTGAAAACATGTTATTATTTGTCTGGGGGGGTGCTCCGTTAATTCGCGGTTCTGATGGGGGGGGGGGGTGCTCCGTTAATTCGCGGTTCTGATCGGGGGTGCTCCGTTAATTCGCGGTTCTGATGGGGCGGGGGGGGTGCTCCGTTAATTCGCGGTTCTGATGGGGGGGGGGGGGTGCTCCGTTAATTCGCGGTTCTGATGGGGGGGGGGTTCTCCGTTAATTCGCGGTTCTGATGGGGGGGTGCTCCGTTAATTCGCGGTTCTGATGGGGGGGGGGCTCCGTTAATTCGCGTTCTGATGGGGGGGGGTGCTCCGTTAATTCACGGTTCTGATTGGGGGGGGTGCTCCGTTAATTCGCGGTTCTGATGGGGGGGGGGGGTGGGTGCTCTGTTAATTCGCGGTTCTGATGGGGGGGGGGTGCTCCGTTAATTGGTGGGGACATGTCCCCAGCGTCCCCACTAAATTCTACGCCCATGCTCGGTACCATGCGCAGTTGCTATTAAACATCCATAAACGACAACTCGGTTGCATCTCTTTATTTCAATATTCCTTGGCTAAGAATATTACAAGGTTAACGTTGCGTTGCCAAAGTGGTATCGGTGCGGTTGTATCGGAGTAGTTTAACGAGTACGAGTACGAGTACATGAGCACAGTATCGGACCGATACCGAATACTGGTATCGGTATTGGTGCATCCCTACAAAAAACACAGAATATTTTGTAGTACTATAGTAGGCCAACATATATGGTTGATAAAATAAGATGAGATAGAACTTTATTCATCCCGAAGGAAATTATTGTGCCAGGTTGCATAGCAATAGAATAAAACAATAGAGAAATAAACAGTAGAATAAAAAAATACATGTATAAAAACAAATTTACAGTAAGTCTAAGTCCTAGAAGAAGTATAAAAATATAGGTAAGATAAGATATTCAGTCAGCAAAAATTTTTGGCAATAATTGAAGCGTAATAAAAGAGTAATAATAATAATAATAATAATGGTAAGAGGAAGTATTGCACATGATATAAACAATATTAAGAACTTTGCACATAATGATGGACGGCATGTTTGTCAGGAGTCTATACACTACTACACTTTTCACTACGAATGGAGTTTAACAATTGGACTTGTATGCGAGTGAACGTGTTTTATTTCATTGTTTTTTTTTAGATGCATGATTAGTCTCGACTCACACACACACACACACACGCTGTGTTCCGCCGGAGCGGCTCGTCCGTAGGAGCTGCTGCTTTAAGAGCGGCGCGCTGCTGAGGCGACGTTCCAGACCAGTTCACTCGTAGTGCCCGGATTGTGGCGTGAGAGGAGCTGCCGCCCGCCCGCCTGCCCGTCCGCTGCTGCTGCTGCTGCTGCTGCTGAAACAAGCCCAGCCAGCACAGAGCACCCAGCACCCAGCAACCACGCAACCAAGCACCCAGCACCCAGCACGGTGATTCCGGAGGGGGGGCCAGCCAGCCACCGAAGAAAATGAGTCCGAAACGTCGTCGTGTGTTGTAACCGGGGGGGGGGGACATAACATAACGTAACGTAACATAATATCGCGGAGAGGGAGAGAGAGAGAGAGAGAGAGAGAGAGAGATCTAGATAGATAGAGAGAGAGAGAGAAAAAAAAAAAGGGTCGACTCCTTGCTCAGAGACAACGGTCAGCAGAAGAAGACAAGTGGCAGCAGAATGTTGCAAGTTTTGGCGTGCGGTGTGGTAGTTTTCCCGGGGCTCTTCTTCGCCTTTCGGAGGATACTCCCGTCCATTTTCAAGCGGTGGACCGATGCAGACGTGGTGCTGGTCAGCGAGAGGTACGCTTGTTCATTTTTTTTGTTGTTGCAATCAATGAATGAACACGCATTTTAGCAGTCAGGAAAAAAAAAAAAAAAGCATACAAGCGTACAATGCAGTGACAGCCGGGCCATCTTGTGACCGTAATGCAATGTAATGTCATGTAATGCACTGGTAGACACGCTAGTTTTCCACGGACATGTATCCCATGCCATGTTATATTATACACACACACACCATCATTTTAGAATGAATGTTATACGGTATATAGATGTATCGTAAGAACACAGTAACGATATTGGTAATCGATTTTTGTTGGGGGGTGGGGGGGGGGTGAGTCGAAAATATCTATCCGTTTTAATCCGATTATTACAAACCATGACAAACCGACCCTTTTACTGTGCTATTACAAAACATTGGGGGCCATTGAGCATTTGAATGTGTATTTTTTGTTGTTGTTGTTGTGTTAGCCGGCTCGTTATAGTACAGTATATAGTCATAGTCCCAGCAGCAGTCAGAGGACTATTTAGTGTCTAACGTCGCGTTTATAAATGATGCAGAGCCTCCTATATTTAGACAGGCATGTCTCCCAGCAGCAAGTTGGCCGGTGGAGGTAAAGCCCGGGACTGGCACTTTCTAGGACACCCCAATATCTGTCCATCAGGCCCCCCCACCCCCCCACCCGCTCACTAACCCCACTAACCGGCCCGTGCATCAGTCACATCCACGGCCTAAACGGCAACGCGCATATATTGTGCAGTTAATAATCAGACGACGCATTAATGAATCCCTCTCTAAACTAACCAGCCATCGAAGACGTATTTATTATTATATTATATTTATTATTCGTGTGGTCATTCAAAGCAGACCCGCTGCTCATTTGAACGCTGTCACCGCTGCTAATCCGCCTCTGAGCTCTCTCTCTCTCTCTCTGTCTCTCTCTCTCTCTCTCTCTCTCTCTCTCTCTCTCTCTCTCTCTCTCTCTGTGTGTGTGTGCTGAGTTAGCTCTGTGCAAAGCCGCTCAACGGAGCAGCCGATGGCGACGAGAGACAACAATTAATTCAGCACGTAAATGGCGAATAGTTTACAAAGCAAGTGATGTTTATCGTCGTATTGCTTGTGGCGGCCGTCACACGTATGTTATTACATAGTCCTACGCTTCAATGTAGCCTCTGGTGGTGGTGGTGGTGGTGGGGGGGGGGAAACAAATCATCATCATCATCATCCAAAAAGGTTTTATACTGGAAGGTTTATTAATTAGCATGTCATCTTGGACTACTAACCCTAATTCGGATGCATAGACCTGTACTTGAAGATGACTGCCAACCATAGTGTCCTGGTGAACTGTTGGATTGGTTTGGCCTTCACCTATGTTTGCTTGTTGCAATGCAGCGTGGATTAGGATAGGTGTGATCCCCACCACGCTGAGTCTGTGGGTTCCTTATTAATAGTATTAACATGGGGGAGGCCTGGTTTAGGTGGATAAGAATGAAGACACAATTACATTGAGTCTCACAATAACAGAGATAACAGCTGCTGCATGTTTTGAAAAACATTCCATGATGCACTGCCTCTTGGTTGTTTTTTTTTTTAAGTGTACCAGTTTACCATGGCCACCCAATGCTAACCCAGAACGCAGTACTGTGGACAATGTGTGTGTGTGTGTGTGTGTGTGTGTGTGTGTGTGTGTGTGTGTGTGTGTGTGTCACAATCACACCCAAACGTAACCAAAGCCGTTGAAAAATGCATTGTCTCTGGATTTTTAAGCCGACACTGTATACAGTTCGATCTTGTCAGCACATTGCACAGATAACGAAGGGGCTTCTTGGATATTCTCATCAGTTGTCCAACTAATCACAATCCACATATTTCCTTCATCACAAAGCCATAAGACTGGTATTGTTGTTGATTGGCAAACATTTAACCCAATCAAAACATGCTCTGTGGCACGGAATTGAACAGAGACTGACTGACTGACCGAAAACTTCATGGATGTAGCCTGCAGGCCTCGGCTACAATATCTCTATGTAAACACCTAAAGCATGACCCTGGCCTAGTTAAGAGAAGCGGTAGTTTATCAGTTCGCCGTAACACTGGCAGCAAATGTTCAACGCTAACACAGTTACTTAAGTGTCTTAAAGCATAGCCGTGGCCTAGATTTAAAGGCTAGTGACTTGACATGGGATTAGAATGTTCCAGTCCAAGTGAAGGGATTGAGTGGTTTGGTAGTCCATAGCGCCACGTGAATATCTTGTGTACTTATCTCTCCTGATCGTGCAAATACATTATTATTATTATCCATCCATCCATCCATTTGCGTCCGCTTATCCGGGGCCGGGTCGCAGTGGCACCCGGCTAAGCAAGGCCCCCCAGGTTTTCTTCTCCCCAGTCACACTCTCTAGTTCCTCTGGGGGATCCCGAGGCGTTCCCAGGCCAGAAGAGATATATAATCTCTCCCAGTTGGACGTGCCCGGAAAACCTCCAAAGGGAGGCGCCCGGGGGGCATCCTAATCAGATGCCCGAACCACCTCAGCTGACTCCTTTCGATGCGGAGGAGCGGCGGCTCTACTCCGAGCTCCCTCCGGATGTCTGAGCTCCTCACCCTATCTCTAAGGCTGAGCCCAGCCACCCTGCGGAGGAAACTCATTTCGGCCGCTTGTATCCGCGATCTCATTCTTTCGGTCACTACCCAAAGCTCGTGACCATAGGTGAGGGCTGGAACGTAGATGGACCTGTAAATCGAAAGCTTCGCCTTCCGGCTCAGCTCCCTCTTCACCACAACGGACCGGTACTGCACCAATCCGTCTGTCCATCTCCCGCTCCATTTTGCCCTCACTCGTGAACAAGACCCTGAGATACTTGAACTCCTTTGCTTGAGGCAGCAACTCACACTCACACTCAGCTGCAAACCACCCCAGTGCATGCTGGAGGTCACGGTCTGATGTAGCCAACAGAACCACATCATCTGCAAAGAGCAGAGATGCAATTCTGAGGTCCCCAAACCGGACACTCTCCTCACCTCGGCTGCGCCTTGAGATTTTGTCCGTGAAGATCACGAACAGAACCGGTGACAAGGGACAACTTTGGCGGAGTCCAACACCCACTGAGAACGTGCTTGACTTTGTGCCGAGAATACGGACACAGCTCGCACTTTGTTCGTACAAGGACCGAATGGCACGTACCAACGGCCCCGGTACCCCATACTCCTGTAGTACCCCCCACAGGATTCCCCAGGGGACACGGTCATAGGCCTTCTCCAAGTCCACAAAGCACATGTAGACTGGATGGGCAAACTCCCATGCCCCCCCCAACAACCCTGCGAGGGTAAAGAGCTGGTCCACTGTTCCACGGCCAGGACGGAATCCGCATTGTTCCTCCTGAAGCTGAGGTTCGACAATCGGCCGGAGCCTCCTCTCCAGCACCCTGGAATAAACTTTCCCGGGGAGGCTGAGCAGTGTGATACCCCGATAGTTGGAGCACACCCTATTATTATTATTATTATTATTATTATTATTAACTTTTAAAACAACTTGGGGTTTATTAGTACATTCCCTCCATCTAGCTCGCCCCGACACAAGGAAAGTTAACAGTAAGTCAATATTTGTTGGGTCAAACTGTCCCAATTGAATAGCACGACGAGTTCAGGCCTCGTACCACCAACCACGTCCTCCATCCGCCATCATAGGTTGTGACAGAATTGTGTCACTCAGGTGCAGCCAATGTTGTTGTTTTCTATGTCCACTGTAAGTGGGGACAATAACGAAGGGCTGGGTCTGGGATATGCGCTGAACCCGACCCCGCGAGTCGGTGGCTGTTGGACGTTCACGACTCAACGGTCATCGAGATCACGGCTGACTGGGCCTCAAAACGCTGATTAATGAGCTGAGGCGATCACACTGTCTCCCTGTGTTACATCATCACACAGCCTCTTATTAATACACACGCATATCCACGTAGTTCATATTAGACATGCAGGATGGAATAATACAGTGAATGGCATGACTATCCATTTGATGGGGAGACAGTGGGAGAGGGAAGGAGGAGGGGGAGAGAGGGAGGAAGTGAGACTGATGGCCTTGGATGTGGTTTGCTCAGTTAGCTTTTTCTCTCCCTCTGTCTCTCCGTCTCTCTCTCTGGTTTTTGCTGGCACCTTTCCTTTTGGGTCTACACTCTCTCCCGGTACTGGTCTGTATGTACAACCCTGTGTTACAAAGGCTATTAACCAGAGGAAACGGAAAGGTGTGTGTCTGTGTGTCTGTGTGTGTGTGTGTGTGTGTGTCTGTGTGTCTGTGTGTGTGTGTGTGCATGCGCAATGTATGTGCATACATTCTGCATTTGCTTGTTTTGTGTTCGCACGCAGAGGCTCACATGAGTGGCAGCAGTTAGTAGAAAGTAAGTGACGGGTCGTGGGGTCTGTGGGGGTTGGGAGCCCGGCAGTAGAGATGAGCATTCACACACCGGTGCGACAACATGGCAACACTAAACACCTTAGCCCACCACCACCACCCCCTCCCAAACCCACCCAGCCCTCCTGCTCTTCCCAAGTACACCTTAAAAACCCCTTCTTTACGACTTTTTTTTCCTTTTGAAGAAACTGCCAACGGACTAATAAAGAATTAATTGTTTAAGGGTCTAAGTCCTGGGTCCTGTGACTTGTGACTGCAACGAGGGGGGGGGCCTACAAATCTCAATTTCATAAAGTTTACTCACTTACACACGTGGCATTCTTTGTACACATCTGTGTCTGCAAAACCAAAACATTGAGAAATAAAGAGTAAGCAAAATATGGGAACAATGAGTGTCAGAGAAGGCGACTTCATCCAGGGCTCTCGTTGGGCGGTATTTTCAACTTTTTATTTTTTCTTCGTACGGCCCAGTCACATGAGCTCCGTTGCCATGCCGATTCTGGTGTCATGACCACAGTCCCACAGAGCCAGTGTGGAGGAGACGGGGGAGGGGGGGGGGGGTCCCACAGGGAACAGTGGGTCACAGGTCTGAGGAGGAAACTGCTGCGTACACAGCACACACAAACACAAATTGTCTGGCTTTAATAAGTCAAAAGTCTTAATGGCCTCCCGGGAAGTTTTTACAAAGGTTCTTGCTGTCACTGAACAATGCTCCTAAAACTCCTTCTAAAACCCAAACGGACGGACAATAGCATTCCTTAGTTAAAGATAACTTGTGTTGACAAAATAAAAAAAAATTGATTATGGTTGATTAGATTTCCGCTTTATCAACAACAAAACAAAGAAACTATATTATGGCTGATTAGATTCCTTCTTTATCAACCTGTAGGCTACTTAGTGTTGCAATGAGTGCATTGAGGCAGCGACTGTGTGGGACGCCGTTAAAAATGATTTGCGGGTCAAAGCAAAAGAGATTTGTGATGTAAATGTAAGCGTTCTTGTTGACTTGAGACGGACTGCATATTGTCATGCTCTGACTGACTCTGGAGTGTGTTGCAAGTGACCACTTGCTAATCCACTTCCACTGAACAGCTGACCTTTTATAGAGGGGGGTGGGGGGTTGGAGGGACAACCAGTAGGCAGGCAGCCCACTACCTCACTTTTCCGAGAGGCTATGCCAGGTGTGTCAAGCACAGGCTTTCCCATGCTACTCTTTTAATGTTGCGTATTATTGGCACCACATCCCACGATGGCAGAGCCAATCTTCTAAACCGTTCGCGTTCCATCAGCTGGCAGCAGCAGCAGCAGCAGCAGTAGCAACGTTGTCCTCGGTCCCTGCAGGGGACAAGTCATGTGACTTTGTGACACATGATGAGGAGGATGATGATGATGATGGGTTTCCTCTGCTGTCATTTCTTTTTTATGTTGTTTAATAAGTCGCTTTGGATAAAAGCATCTGCCAAAGGCCCTAAATGTAAATGTAATAGGCTGTGAGGATTTCTTTATTCCAGACAAATGTCAGTCTAACAAGTTTACGCCACACACACGTTTAGAATATTTTACCTGTAGTGTCCTAAGAGATGAATACAGTAACTAGAAGGGGGGAGGCGGGGCGCTATCCTCTGTCCGCGATTGGCTAACCTTGTACTGAGAAATGACAATAACATCTGGTCAGTCAGCTATGTTTTCCCATGAGAACGACATGCCCATATCTTATCCGGAACTCTGTGTCTCTCTCCACCAGGCTGGTGTCCTCCATCCACGCCATCATGGCAACCACGGTGGGCTGCATCGTGGTGTCCTCGTGTCGAGGCAACGTCATTAGCGACAGGTGAGACCGGCGGGTGCTGCTGGCCAATCGCAAACGAGGGGATCCTCCTTTATTCCTGGTGCGGGGTGGGGGTCGGGGTCTCAAGTTCAGGCCCCAATCGCCGGGACCCCGCCCCCCATCCTTTTTGAAGGTTATGAGTCACTGACACTGAGACGGGCACTTTAATGAGATTATTATCCCAGGCTGTATGTTAAAAGCATGTGTGTTTTTATTTCCCGTCATACCGGGGGTGAGCACTCTGAGTATATCAAACACATGTATCTGACTGCCGCTCTGCCAGCTGCCCCTAATGGTTCTGTCAATTCCGTCTCTCTCTCTCTCTCTCTCGCTCCCTGATTAACAATCCCTATGCCCTCTTTGTCCTTTCACAGCAAGGATGGTCGTGAACACGTCTGCCTGCTCACGCTAGTCGTCCGCTAACTGGCATTAGCCCCCCCAGAGCTGCCAAAGCCCTCGGTGCCCCACCCCCCCAACCATTTTTTAACACCCACTAAGTGTTAGCATAGCAATAGCAATAGCATGCCGACGTGGCGCGGGGCAACGCTGCGATTGCTAAGCTAATGCTACTGTATTAATCCCCACCACTGAGCAACTGGCCAGCCCAGTTCCTGCCTCCCTCCCTCCCTCCCTCCCTCCCTACCCGGGCCGTCCGACTGCTAATCTTCTCTCCCCTTCCCCCCACCGCCTGGCCGTACAACACTGCTCCATTCTGTTCTCCTCCACACACACACGCACGCACGCACGCACACACACACACACGCACGCACGCACGTACGCACGCACGCGCGCACGCACGCACACACACACACACACACACACACACACACACACACACACAGGAGTTTAACACGGCTTTTCCCTCAACTGTCCCTGAACTTCCCTGAATTTTATGTATTCTGTTATTATTTTGTTTGTGATTATTTGTTTATTGCAAAACCATAAGATGCCACTGCCTTAGCACTCAATGCTCAACGCAGATTCATGTGCAGGTTGTAATGGCCTGACTTCGGCCCCCCTTGATGAGTGGCTGTGGTTAACGGTTAGCTTAGCCTCAAGAGTTCAGGCTGCTAATGTCTGCTAATTATTTTTTTCTCCTCACCAACCTGCACTCCGTGCGCAAGGTTTATCCGACAGAAAGCTTGGGACGAGATAAACATTAATAAACAAAATAGACACAAGCTGTGCTAATGAGAGCAGCACAGCTAGAGCATTAGCACCGCTATTTTGTGTGTGTGCGTGTGTGTTGATAAGCCATGGAACACTTACTTTTGGGTAGAAGTGTCCTATCTTGGAACAAGCCGGCTCCCTCTTTGAGTCCTCTGCCCGGCTGACCTGGCCAGCACAGCACAGCGGAGGGGACTCAGGAGCCAGGGGTCAACGGCTCAGGCCTCTCATGTGGCTGTTGCTTCCTTCCAACCCCGTAATTAACGGTCACGGTAATCGCCACTAATTAAGTTCAGGAATGCTATTCTAATTACATGCAGCCGCCCCCTTTAAGTGCTCACGTGTTTTAGGTGAGGATGGTGAAAGGCAACTTTGCGTCTGCCAACACGATGGGCCTTTTTACCGATTGAAAGTTTACGGCGAAGCCCGATGGCTGTGTGTTGTGACAATCCTGTCTCTGAGGTGAACACTAATGGGAGTGAAAGAATATAAAGAAAAATGTGGTGCAGATAGTCGTGCATTGCATAATTGGTGGTCATTTTTATTCCAATTTGTTTCTCGCAGGTCCTGGTTGGCCACCTACTTTGTCATCTGGTATGGCGTGCCCTACATGACGTACGACCTCTACGCCATGTACCTCAGCCACTACTACCGCTTCCAGGTCAAAGGGCACGAGGACTACAAGAGGCATTCGCTGAGAACTGTTAACTCGTTTGTGCGCAAGGAGTTCCTGCTGGTGCTCCACCATATCGCCCTGCTCACCATCCTGCTACCTGTCACTCTGGTGAGAACTGGAGGGAGGGAGGGAGCGGGGGGGGGGGAGGGAGAGATGGATGGGTGGATAGATTAATGAATGGTGGAAAAATAGTATGAAATATCTAGTGATGGTCGGTCGATGAATTTTCACTTTCGATATTTACATAAACAAACTCAATCCTCAATTAGGATCTGATGGGCTACAGATTATCAGCCAAAACAGGCTATATGTGCCAAAATGGAAGCAGGATAAAAATACCCCTATTTTACCGCGTGATTAGCCATTACAAGCTGTTTCAAATTGTCATGTGACTAATATTGTCATTGGGACGAGTGTCCACCCAGATGCCCATACCCAGCTTACCCAGTGGAATGTACCAACTGGTAGGCTAAGGCTCATCTATCTATCTATAAAACATCTGGGTGGACACTCCCACTTGTGATGTCACTGTATCACAATTGAGATGGAAGAAGTTTCTTATACAAGACTAAAGGCATGAGCGTCAGGGCAAGATGAGATGAGCTCGGGAAAATTCATGAAAATCAGACCAGATAGAAAATTGTATATTATTTGCAGTATTAATAATATTATTGAGCTGAGCATATCTGCTGAGTTCAGGCCTCCGCAGCTCAGTCAGAGTTTGCAGAAACCGTGCCGATAAATGGCTAATATATTCTCAATGAACACTGCAGGGAAGTACATTTGTGATCCCGTGACGGTAATTTTCGTTTGTCGTTAACGACGATGTGATCAGCCACTTGTTGTACTCGTTGTAATCGTACCTGTTTCATACCATTTATCATTTTTTAAATCGAGATTCAATGTGCTATTTTGTTGACAAAATACCATGTTTTGAATCATGCACTTTCGTGGAAGTGCAGAAACCTTTTGAGGCATCGTCATACACCGGTGAATCTAAAAGGCGATCGTCTGCCTCATCTCGATATTCTTTGCCGTTGTGTCGTCCCGATGCTACGCCTGGTTCTGCCAGTACGGGCTGTCCAACTTTCTGCTCACTGTCCAGTGACGAAGCCTCTCGTGTACGGAAACTAAGTACAGCAACAACAGTAACAACAAAAAAACACACGTCTGTGGTCTAAGGGTGAGTATTTTATTTTACATTTCTTTCCTTTGTAACTGACCATTGATGAGAATAGAAAGCACAGTCCAATTAAATATTTCCATGTACTATCTTCCAACGTTATTACAATTTTTGAATGCCAATTTGCGTTGTTTTAATCGTAATCTCGGATAACGGTGTGCGTGTGGTTGTTGTTATCGTGAGCAACCCCTTTGTTACACAGGCGGCAATTTGACTAACACATCGGACACCGGTCCCCCCGAGGATAAACGCAGACCGCTGCCAACCTCTATTTAAAGTAAAACACTGTGGATTTATTAGTAGAGTGCTGAAGTTATGAGTGAAGTGCTTTGACTGAAGTCCCTGTTAATGCTAATGCTAAACATGCTAATTTCATTTTGACGTCACTGTCCCTTGTAAAACGCACAAGAACAACTGCCCTAAAAGCTGCTTGAGAATGTGGAGATGAACGGCAGCTGTAAAACCTTATGTATAAATGCCCCAACTTAAGTGATGCACTTAAAAGGTCTTATCTATCTTGATTGGGGGAATTGAGTGGGCCTACAAGCCAGAGAAGTACATTTTTATTTATAACAGCTTCTATCCCAAAATGTGCAATATCTGAGTTGATATTTTCCATTTAAATGTATGCATTCCATGCTCACTGGTTTTCATTGTTCGATTCTCATTTTAATAAAAAAAAGATGGGTTTTTTTACCCAGCTGGAAAAACAAAACAGATAGTATCTGTTATGGGGAAGCCTGGATCAATATTATCAGTGTCAACAAGCACCCGCAATGTCAGACCGCAGCGTGCCGCCCCGCAACACAACGGCTACCCTCCCACCTCAGCCCTGCAGGCCCCAGCCCTCCGCCTCAATGTGTGGTGGTGGTGGTGGTGTGGTGTGGTTGGCCAGCCCGGGCCAGGTGCAATGGAAACCCGAGACCTCCTCCTTGTTTGCTGCGGCCGTCAATGGTGACCGAGCGTCACTTTACCTTGCATTATTGAGTCCCAGTTGCTGCTGCTGCTGCTGTCCTCCGCCCCCCTCTCCTTCCATCTGTCTGTCTCTCTGTTGCCCCTCCTCCTGTCACTCAGCGGCATCACGCCACAGTCCACACACTTGACTTGGTTCCACCACCTCAAATGTGTTGTGTACCAAAGCAACGTGGAGAACACCTTGGGGGTGGGTGCGGTTGGGGGAGGGGGTGTGGTGGGTGTGGATGGCCATTGTTCTGGTGTGCCCTGCAGCAGGACGGAACCCGAACCCAAAATTCTTTCAAAGGGAACGTTTTGGGGGGGGGAGGGGTTTAATTGTCATGCGTTGTTGAAGTGACCTCAGGCGGGTCGTCCCCAAAACGCAGCATGTTTTGTTGTTAAAACGTGTTTGACGACACCTTTTAACCGTAACACGTAATACCTGACATGGATCACACACAGACAACAATCTGAAGAATTTGTTTGATTGCCACACACACTCACACACACACACACACACACACACTCAAACACACACCTCGCCACACCTGGGGAGTGGCGGGGGTATGGGATGACAGAGGCCCCGGCGGTTTTGTTTTTGAGTTGCGGTGTCGAGGAACTGTCTTCTGTGGGCAGATGGCCGGGGCCTATCTGCTGCTGGGCCTCATGCTTTATTCATCACTCGCTCACTACTAGCCGAGCAGACCGCACTTGTTTTGTTGATTGCTTGTTTCTTTTGTCTGTCTTGAGTCCTCCTCCTCCTCCTCCTCCTCCTCCCCCTCCCCCTCCCCCTCCCAACCACCCCCCACACCCTACCTGGGATGGGATCCGACCCCCCCCGGGAGTCCGGAGTCTGGTCAATATTTTAGATGTCTCTGACTGACTGACTCTCTCTGTGTGGCTCCTGTAGTAGAAGGCCTGGCGCCATGTTTCTCTGTTTGCCAATCGTTCCCCCGCTCCTTTTTTGGTCATTATTGTGTGTGTTTAAACTGCCCCTTGTCCACAATAAAGGTGTCTCGCAAGAGTGAAATGTGTGTTTGTTTTGTGTTTTTTCCGGCGTCGTCCCTATTTGCGCAACGGGGGACGCCTCCCTGTTTGGTTCATGTTTGGCGTCCCTGCTCCTGTCTGTCTGTGTGTGTGTGTGTGTGTGTGTGTGTGTGTGTGTGTGTGTGTGTGTGGTGCGTGCGTGCGTGCGTGCGTGTGCGTGTGTGTGTGCTGTGTGTCGTGTGTGTGTGTGTGTGGGGCTGGCTTGGCTGACTCTGTGTGCTTTTGCTCTCTCCCTCTCTCTCTCTCTTCAGTTCTTCAGGAAGGACCAGGGTGACTTCTTTGTCGGCTGCTTGTTCCTCACAGAGCTGAGCACGCCCTTCGTCTCTTTGGGAAAAATACTTATTCAGGTGAGAGAGAGAGAGAGAGAGAGAGAGAGAGAGAGAGAGGCCCTGCAATGACACACAGATGACACAGGATAAACAGGCTGTTGTGTGTCGTTTCTGGGCTATCCTGTTTTTGCCATCACGCGAGCCTCAGATAACCTGTTTTCATTTTGAGATGGCCAATTCCAATCATTCAAACAACAGAGGACATAACACGGAAGTCATACACAAGTCCATTGAGCTTAACTCATTGAGATTTATAAATGTTATGCATTTCATATTTTTTTTGTTTTACGTTCTTGCCAAAAAAGACGTTTAGCAGTGAGACGACACATCTTTCAACGTTGGCCGGTTCAGGTTGTGAAGATCGTCCCCCTGCGTTCTGATCAACCATCTGAGTTTTCTCCTGGTCTGAAGCGCTGTGTGAACACGCTAATGGGACTGGAGCAAACACACACACACACACACTTTTTTTTCAAACTTTCTAAACTAAGAATGTCTGCTGCCGTCTGTTTGATCACAAACCCTGAACAATCAGCAGTTTGAAGAAATAAATAAACCCACATTTATTTGGAAGTGCTTTCTAACTGAAATCTCTCGTCCCCTCCCCACCCCCTCCCTCCCCACCTGCACACTGTTCCTCCCCATTCCTCACCCTCCCTCCCTCCCCACCCCACCACTACATTCCTTCCTAATCCCTCGCCCCCCCCCCCTACCACCGTCTCCCAGCTGAGTCTGCAGGACTGCCGGCTGCACAAGGCCAACGGCGGCATGGTGCTGCTGACCTTCTTCGCGTGCCGCATCGCCCTCTTCCCCTACATGTACTGGATGTACGGGCGCCACTACGGCATCCCGCTGCACGCCGTGCCCTTCCACCTGTCGCTGGCCACCAACCTGGGCAACTGCTGCATCCTGGCGCCGCAGGTCTACTGGTTCGTGCTGCTGTGCCGCAAGGGCTTCCGCATGTACCAGCGCAGCCGCTGCAGGGGGGGTGCAGCCACACTCTGCCCCGCCTCCACCTCCGCCGGCATCACGGACAACACCAAAGGCGAGTGACGCGGGCGGGGAGGGGGGAGACGGCGACGGCCTTCTTGCTGACGCCGACGCCACCTCCGCTTCCTCCACCCTCCGCCCGTCCACCACCCCACCCACCCTCCTGCCGCGCTCCCCCCGGTGCCCCTACCACCGCCACCGTCACCGCTGCTGCTTTTGCCGCTACTCCCCGGGCGCACGTCTCCGGAAGCTAACACGACCCCTGACCTTTTTCCAAAAAAAAAAAAAAAAGCCCTTGGTTTACCCCCATACCGCCCCCCCCCCCCCCCGGTCCCTGGTCGCCCGCCCTCTTTCTCTTCCTGCCGGCCCCTCTTGCGTTGTCGGCCTCGCTGCTGATAACTGATGTCGTTAGGTTTCCAGGGGGGGTGGCGCTAGGACGGCACACATGCAGCCATAACTCCTCCCCCCCCCCCACCCCACCTCCCTTGCCCCCACCCCCTCGGCCTTCGGTCTGGAAACACACACGGTACCCTCCTACCGCCTCGCTCCGCCACCAACCCCCGATGCCCACGCAGACGGGCGTGGTAAATAATAAATACACGTTTCTTTTTCCGTTTTTTATTTTGTTATTGTTACTTTTTTCTTCCTCCCGACTCACGTGGAATCGTTGGACATAATCTGGTTTCCAGTGCCCCCCACCTCCCCGTGGACTAGGGGTCGGAGGTCACCTAACCCCAATCCCATCGCCGCTTCCAGCAGGACTAGTGAAACACTGGGCGAGTGAGGACAAAGGCTTTGGCTCCTCGTCATCCGTATCTGTCCTGCGCTCGAAACCTCATTGACTTATCATCTCCTGTTGTTAAGAAGACAGACTGTATCACCCCCACACTCCTTCCTCCCTATCTCTCTATCTAACTGCGTCTCCCCCCCCCCCCCTTGGTTCTCGCGTTTTGCAGACTCTGGTGACTTAACGAAGATTGCTGTATAGACTGCTGGTCTATACGTCGTTACAAGGTTTATTTATCTCCCTTTACTTACTTAGGTTTCGGTTTTATGAAGTGTGAACTATGCGATGATTCCACATCTACCTACCACCTTCCCCAACCAGCTCATTTCACTCAATGGTTCAATGGAAAACACTTGTAGTGAAAGATCCTCAAGACGACAGCCGTGCAGGGGGCCACAGTTGTATTCCGGGGTTCAAGTTACACTCCCCCCCCACCCCCGGGTACCGCCAGAGGAACGGTGTGGAGTGGAGTCACCTGAGCCACGTGTGAGAGAGGTGATATACCCGGGCGGTGTGCGGTTAAACGTGTTACTTATCCATTTATTCGTCTCTTTTTTAGCCTCTCTCTTCACACACACACGCCGCCTCAACCTCCTCAAACACCTTGGCATCGGCTCCCCCCCCCTTTATGACATATCATCATCACACAATCGCCACGGCAACGCAGAGCTAAGGGCCCGTTTGGTCAACCGGTTTATCTGTTACATTGAAGGCCGCCACGGTCAACATGCATGGGGCCCCGGGCCAACACTGCAGTAACCCTAGAGAGAGAGGAAGAGGAAGAGGGAGGGAGGGAGAGAGGGAGGCTGGATTGAAGCGAGTTGCTATCGTCAAACGTCACAACACAACAGACCCAAGCGAGGGGTTATCTGGGGTCACATTGACTGGTGGCAAATCTGCTCGTCCAATCACAGAAGAGGAGGATGGAGGGGAGTGGGCGTGGGCGTGGCCGTGGCCGTGGGTTGGGGTGGGGGGCGGAGGGGCGTGTCCCTTTAAGGTCAAATAGTAAAGTGCCTGGTTTTACTCAGGGCAACAGACAAGAGCAATAATGCTGATCACCAGTGGCAATCATACTCATTACTAATGCACACAGGGCCCTCGCGTACCCGCCACCGGGGACGGGCCCGGGGAGAGTATTATGACGCGTAGGCAGGATGGACGTCAAGCAATTTTTTTTATCTATTTTTATTTAAATTTTTTCCCACGGCTTTTCATTTTTTCATTTTGTGGACCGAATGATGAGTTGATCTGGTTAGCGTTGGATTAGCTAGCTAGCGTGGACGCGGGGCGCGGCATATCGCACTGTACATACACGACCACAGCTATTTTTAGAAACACTACGAATATATATATACTGTATATGTTCTAAATCTTTATATGTATTATTATTAAAGATGACAAAAAAAACGCAATTACATTAGCTCTCGCAACAAGCCTGCTTAAGCAACGTAGCTGCAACACATTTTATCATGTATGAAAACTGGGAGAGTGATTTTCGTGGACATCTTTTGTCATACACTGAACATTTTTATTAACAATTTAATCATGACGTTTTAGAAATCCATATTAATTATTCATGCTAGATAATCTTTTTGTTTTATTTATAGACGGACACTGGAATCGGTACTTGGCTCCGCTGAACTCGGAGTTGGTAGTACGCGGACCTTTCGGTGGTTCTGGTGTGGACTTAAGCTCCTCCCCACAGAGGTTACAACACGTTATCTATGCAAGGAGGTCCTAGCCACGGCCCTTTTTTCACACCGCTACGATGTCGAGCGATTTCAAACAGGATGGGTTATTTATGTGTGTTGTTTGTGGGGCGAGACACAGGATTCTTCACAGTTCATGGGGTAGTACACGCTTTGTTTTTTTCCGCGTTTCACTCCGAGTTTGCGGAATATCCAATTCTGCGTGGAATGGCTTTCATTTCAGGGACTCCCCCCCCCTCTCCTAGTGCATGTCAGCGGGTGACTCTCTTGTTCCATTTTCCTTCTCCATACACATCAATATAGATAACGCGATACATATATATACTGTATATGTATATATATATATATATATATATATATATACATATCTTTTTGCATTAAGTGCTCTCTGAGCGTGGAAAGTTTTGAGCATGCTCGCGAGATGCTTGGTAGCGAGGTCAGAGGAGCGGACATTTCAGCCGGCCAGAGAGAGCGGTTGGGAGTGCGCACTGTAACATGAATCACTTCACTGTAATGGAGCCTTTTAAGACGAGGTTGGCGGGGGGGAGAGAGAGAACAAAACAAGACGTAACGCGCTGAAGATGTATATCGATATCGGTAAGCAGCTGATATCAAGTATCAAATCACCTCATCTGTATTATTCTTATTATGATTATGATGAATATTATTATTATTATTATTATATTCTCATCATATCGGCCCGAGCTGCTTTTGTGTTTCTTTGGCTGGAAGAGATCTCTGCGGTTTCCTCTTTAAAAGCTCTGATTTACACCGTTGTGGGGTGTGAAAATGCACACGTGTGGTGTGTGTGGTGTGTTGTGTGTGTCTCCTGTGACCGTGCTGGACAGCTAGGTTTTCAACACATCGGATTGGGGGTGGGTGGGAGGGGGTGGATAACTAGGCAGAGACAAGCAGGCTGATATGACCGGAATCTTTGTGTGGTGGCGGTGGAGGGGGTGGAGGGGGGTGGTGGCTGGCTCTGTGTCTAACATGTGTCAGTCAGTGTTTGTTCTCCATAAGCTTCCATTCACTGTCTCTCCGTCTCTCTGGCTCTGTCACTCCCTCTCTCTGTCTCTGTCTCTGTCTCTGTCTCTGTCTCTCTATCTCATCAGGCCACTCCCATGACCGCCCCCTCACCCCCACCCGCCCTCCCTCCCTATTGTCACGTCTGTGTGTTGTTGAGCCTTATCTCACAACCTCAACACACACACACACACACACACAGGGACAACAATGCACACATACATCACACACGAACAACAACGAACGCACACACACACACACACACACACACACACACATACACATACATCACACACGGGACAACCACGCACACATACACACAGCCGTGGTCAGCTGGTTTTTCCTTTCTGCTTCCGTCTGCGGTGGCGTGATATGGGCCTGACCCGGATTGGACCAGTTCCTCTGTCTTTACCAACAGAGCTTTGAGTTTTCCTCCAAGACACAGACACACACACACACACACACACACACACATGCACACACACACACACGTGTACATGAGTAGTTCAAATAGTTCTCCACTCATTGGACCAATAGAGGGCCATCCGAGCTTTTTTTTCCTTCTTTGCGTTGGTTTGTGATTTATTATTTAATTTTTGTTGTGTTTAGCGGAGATGTAGCTACGCGTGACTTGGGTAGGACATCGGCGAACGGCGCTGCTAGCATACACTCCGCCGTGGTCGCGCGGTCGTCGTCGCCCAGGTCTTAAACGCCGGGTCTGTCTGGATGTTTCCGCGGGGTGCCGGTCACGGTCACGGGTCCCGGGTCCCGGGTCCCGGGCAGGAGTGGGGAAATCCCAGTGAATTGTGTTTTTAATCGCTTTTAATGTGAACGTCAGCACCATACCATATCTAACGTCAAAAAACCATGAGCCTCAGAATCT
The DNA here is from genome assembly GCA_002895965.2 of Coryphaenoides rupestris. Lineage (NCBI taxonomy): Eukaryota > Metazoa > Chordata > Actinopteri > Gadiformes > Macrouridae > Coryphaenoides > Coryphaenoides rupestris. The sequence continues at coordinate 199,728 of PIJE02000671.1, read as the reverse complement.
CACTAAGCTTAGCAAAGGTCAAACAAAAGAAATCCACGCACATAGTAGCTACTCGTATACTCATAGAACATGATTTTACTGTATTTATTTTTTTGCTCTGAGTTAAGAATGATGTTTTGAAAAAGGTTCAATATGAGATATTTTACAAGTCTTATCCTCGGCCTCGCAGGAGGTGAGCCGCTACCGCTCAGGGTTCGCTAAAGATGCTAACATATGTCGTAACTACTTAGAGGACTCTTCTAAGACTAAAACTGTGACATTGATGATCCTGAATTTGATGATATCTGGAATGTGCATTTCCCTTGTGTTCCCTTGCCCTTGTATACTATACTGTTATTGTGAAATAATGTATATTTTATTCCCTTTTCCTTTTCACTTAGCTTGTGGCTTGCTCCTATTGAAGTTTAACCAAAGATTAGAATCAAACGGCAGAGGAGTTTTTAGTCCGTTTGGGCGACCGCCATGTGCTCCGCGTTCTGCCGCTCAGCGATGCCGCTCGACCACCGAACGGCGGGAACACAAGCGACATCGCTTAGCGGGCAGCTAGCTCAGCTCGCGCTCTGGTCCCTCCCTGCCGGTTGGTTGCTAGTGTTTGGTCACTCTTTGGTGTAACTAAATTCGTAGCTCGCCTCGGTTGTTTAGACCAAAGAATTCCGCGGGCACCCGAGTGGACTAAAGCCGCAAATTAACCGTAGCAACGCGCAGAGCTTTTTCAGAGTTCAGGATTTACCTCGGTAGTGACGGACTCTCGCGAGCGGGACCATTCCAGAACACACACACACACACACACACACACACACACACACACAGAGGTTCTCTCCATCTGGTTGTGTTGCCCCTCCCCCACCCTCCCACCACTCCATCCCTCCACCCCGACAGAATCCGAGTCATAGATTTTGTTTTTTGTGTCCACCAGGGTTGTCTCACACATGGGCCGCTTGCTGCTCCTCCTCTCCGACTGTGGAAGAGAGGAGGAGCAGTTTTTTTTCGCTTTTTTATTTATTTATTTTTTACCCATCAGCCACCTTGGCGTACCACAATGTACACCCCCGCCCGCCCGCCTTCCTCCCACCCACTATACATCGGCTGTACATTCAAGCTTGGTGACGCGGATAGACGCGCGTCCCGTGGTGCTCTTCGTGTGTGTGTGGTGTGTGTGTGTGTGTGTGTGTGCCCGCAAAGTCACACCCACTGGAGGCGAGAGACACATCTCATGACCTGGACAAGGGGTTCATGGGTCGCGGATGTCCCTCGCCCTGTCTCACGTCCGTGCGTCCATGCGTCGTCCTCAAGCGTCCAATCAAGAGACACTGTTCTGTTCTGTCCAGCGTGGAATGACCAGTATGGAATTATTTGTTTGTTTGTTTGGTTTGTTTTTGGTTTGATTCTGTTTGGGTTGGTTTTTTTTTTGCCATTCCCTCAACCACAAGTGTTGTAATACGCCGAGATAAAATGCTAAATAAACATAATAACGGTAAAATAATGATAACTGAATGCATGCACCCCATCCCCCCCCCCCCCCCCCAACCTCGCCCCATCCCTCACCCCGTGTAATCCATAACCCGTCGCCTCCACTCTCGAGAGGCGGGGACTTAACTGATCTTCAACCTAACGGGTTCGCTAAACCTGGTACACGCTTGCATGGAAAGTACATTCTAAGAAACGCACTCGCCACTCAGAAGCAGCCGAGGAGGGAACACTCGAGCTACTCTCACTCCCCGGTGAGCGTTGGGAGGAGGCTGGTCTCGAACCCTCTGGCCTCAAACAACAGCGGGGGTCCTCTGGAGCCAGAACGAGCCGAACTTTACGACTGTAGTAGACGGACACACTGACCCCCACCCCCCCCTTCCCCCCCTCCCCTCCCCCCACCCACCCCCGTTCCTGGACTCTAGTTGAGCCGACACAGAGGACAAGTGTTTGAGAATAGATTATAGATAATGCTACTGTACTGTCTGCAATACAAGACAAAGATGAGACGAAGAAGACGAAGGAAAAAAAAGGCTGGTTGTGAAGACACTATTTTTGTCAACATATCATTTTTCATTTTGAAGTGATTTATCCTTTAACTGTAAAAACGCAGGTGGATGGCACAGATTGATTTTAAACTCTGGACAGAGAACCAGTAACACGGTATCCAGTGCCTTGTGAGAAATCTCTTTGTGATGACCCCCCGTCATGTTTAAAAAGAAATAAAAATGATAGAAAAACCGATTAAAACAGGTCAAAGTGTTTACAAGGTTGCTGTTGTTTTTATTTTTTTTTTGGAGTGAACTTTTCGTTTTGGTTTTTCAATTCCAAGGGCATTATCATATCCTGCACCATGTGTTAGCTATGCATGGCAAAAACGCCACTGGTAGGTCAACAGTGGTGTACAAACCTCCCGCTAGCGTTTTAACATTTTTGGCTTAAAACAAATCATTAGCTTTTATTTCTTCTTGATTTGATTTAATAATGAGAAAGTCCACCCGAGAATATTAGTTTCAACCGTCTACTGAGATGATGATTATTGTTGTATTACTATTATTATGACTACAAATGTTTTGTTTTATTAAAGCTGTTACCTAACATGTTAAAGCTGCACGGGGGAAGGTTGAAGGAAAAGATGGCGCCTCGCTCCGCTGTCTGCTGTCAAGCGGTTGATTGGCCACTGACACGGACAGCTTTGGTTTGATTGGTTTACAGCTTGTGAAGGACCACCAGTCCTCAAGAGCTTTGATTTGTCAATTCATCGGGGAGGTCCGGATGGTGCCGTGATGACCACCGATTTTTTTCCCGTTTTCTCTTCACTCATTAAAAAAACGGCATAACTTACCTAGTGCAGCTTTAAGTATGTTACCGTCCCCCCAATATCCAGAGCATTTGGCGGTGAACCCCTTTGGCTGCTTTACTGTTTGTTTGTTTTGTTGTTACAATTTGTTTGTTGGCCCACAACACCCGGGCCTTCGACAACCACATAACTGCAGCCTATACTCACAACCTCCAATGCTACCTGCACCTCCCCTCCTCCTCCCCCCCCTCCCCTCTCTTCTCCCCCTCTCCCACCTTATTTTTGATAACCTTCTAATTTTTCATAGGTATATTTATATATCATATTTGATATATACGTATATACGTTTATCTATTTTTCTTTCTCTCGTATTTTTTTTTAGCATGACCCTTTTTTGAGGAAATTTCCTATCTGAAAAAGACTGGGCTCTTATTTTTACAAAAGAGGCATTCATTGAGAGGTAATGATTAAGTTAGTCATTGCAAGAAGAAAAAAAAAGTGAATTCTGAGCACCCCTTCAAGATAAATAAATTGATTTAATAGTCTGTTTTGGAATCTGTCCTTTGTTGGTTTTCCGTTTTGTCATGTTCATTTGCATGTATATATCGGTATGTGACATGATAAGCTTGTCAATTCACTGCTCACTGACGTGTTGTTGAGGGTCAAGAGGGTTTTTAGGCCATTTCCATGAACAGCAGATGGCAGTATTGACACACACAAACACACACACACACACACACCTTACTGGCAGTTGTCTTCACTGTCAAATTGTCACATAAATTCAGATGAACCATTGATGTAAAAGGACTGTCCCAATAGGACCTTCCTAAATTGAATGCCTTTAAAAATAAAAAAAAAAAAAAGCAATAGGCCTACGGTTTTAAATAGAACACTTTCAAACGCGAAAGTATTTTCAAACAACCTTTCAGTTACGATTGCAGAGGGGCTGTTTAAAGAAAGAACTGATGCTAAAATTACAGTTCCAGATAGCCTGCGCCGTTTGTCGATTCACAACAAGAACAACCTAGTTACAGCTTTAGCTACAGGGCTCGTTGACCCCAATGACAAGAATAATACTGTTCACACTGTTTTGTTAAGCATTAGAAGTGTTATACCTTTTGTTCTATTATAACAGGACAAAAGGTATATATTGTTTCAGAATTGATGATTTGATGATTTCATCAAACAAATATCTGTTCTATTTAATAATGGTACTATGTACATTTACATATAGGGCATTTAGCAGACACTTCTGTCCAAAGTGACTTTACAATAAGAACATTTGTCAGAAGAGAGTGAAACAACAATATATCGCTGATGGTCTTGTAAGATTTGTATACAAGAAGAGGTTTCAACCATTCTTAATTGCTAGGTTAACCCCTTGCTGGTAAACAGCAAGACAGCTTGGCTAACATGCTACACAATGCTACGCTATTGTGCTATTTTTGTATTCTTTTCACATAAACCTGATTCTGTCACACAAACAAGATACTTTCTGGTTCCAGTCCGGTGTGTGTGGGGGGTGTGTGCCAACATTTGGGAGCTGCACTGTTACTGTGTGTGTGTGTGTGTGTGTGTGTGTGTGTGTGCGTGCGTGCGTGCGTGTGTGTGTGTATGTATGTGGAGGTGATATGGGAATAAATCATAAGTCCATATGATGTGATATGTGCTTTACTATTGTGCAATCTGAGTTGGGTCTACCATCTCTCGCTCTCTTTCTCTGTCTGCCTCGCTCTCTATCTGTCTCTTTCTCTCTCGCTCTCTCTCTCTCTTTGCCTGGCTCTCTCTGGCTGGCTCTCTCTCTTGCTCCCTCTTCGTCTCTCTCTCTCTCTCTTGCTCCCTCTCCGTCTCTCTCTCTCTCTCTCACAGAGATAAAAATACACCTATATCCGCCCCACGCATGCACACGGCCCCCTGTGCAGTAGTCCTCCACACACACACACAAACACACACACTACTGCCACCGCCATACCATCAACCACAACTATTACACCGCTAACCAGACACCGACGGCCCCTCCTCCTGCCTCCTGCCCCCCACCCCCAAATACCCCAACCACCCCCTGCTTTCCCATACTCATGGTGGGTGAACCTGTTGCACCCAATGTGTGTGTGTGTGTGTGTGTGTGTGTGTGTGTCAAGCGATGGCCCACAGAGAGAACATATTACCGCATCGACTCTTACCCGCGGTGGAGGCGAACAGGACGGGACCACCACCACCACGGACCCCAACACCACCACCTCCACCTGTCCACCAGCAGGTCGTTTGTGTGTCCTGTCCTGTGTTGTTGTCTTCAAGCATGGTATGGCTTCTTGTATCTTGTATGGTTCTTCTGATAGTGTTGGAGCTATCAGAAGAACCATGTGTGCTAACCCAGCCCCCCCCACCCCTATACACACACACACACACACACACACACACACACACACACACACACACACACACACTCACTCTCACTCTTGAGATATCACTCTGCAAGTGTCCTTTTTTTCCATGGTGTATAAATAACCACCATTGCTCATACTACGTGTGTGTGCGTGTGTGTGAGACCGAGGGGCCGGATGGGATTTCAATGAGCTGACGGGGATCTATCTGCCGCCTTTAGTCCCCCCCCCCACCCCCAAACACACACACACACACGCACGCACACGCACACACACTCAAACACATACACCCCAACACCCCACTAAACACCCTCTCTACAGAAACTGTCACAACCTTTCAATGCCCCCACCCCCCCTTCCCAACCCAGAGCAGACACGAGTGGGGGGTCCAGCGTGATCAAGGCGAACAGAGAGAGAGAGAGAGAGAGAGAGAGAGAGAGAGAGAGAGAGAGAGAGAGAGAGAGATGTCTGCGGATCGCCCGCCCCTTGCCAGAGATAAGAAGAGGGAGCCGGAGGGGACACAACATCCAGGGACTGGACTTTTAAAACTTCCGGCCGCTGGATTACCACTTTAATATTAACTATAATTATTGATCATTGATTCTCTTAAAGAGTGAGGAGCCCCTTCTGCTACAGCGATGGAGCCCACCCCAGGGGGCCCGGTGGCCCTAGAGAGGCTCTCGGTGGGGCCCCCAGGGCCCGAGGCAGCAACACCGCCGCCAGCGGGGACTCCTCGCGGGGACACAGGGGTCCGGGAGACGGTGGGGCGCTTCAAGGCCTCCCTGCAGGCGGCGATGGAAGCGGTGCGCGGGGAGGTGCGATCCCTGGAAGCCCGTGTGGACCACCGGCTGGGCGAGGCGTGCGGTACCTGCGGCGGCCTGGCTGAGGCCGTCCGCGGCCTGCAGGAGGACAACCGCAGGCTCCAGGCGCAGCTGGACGCCCTGGCCGGCCTGGTGCAGGGGCTGACCGGGGCCCAGGTCCAGCTACAGGTCCAGCAGGTCCAGAGGGGCCCCCTGGAGGTGGAGGTGGAGGTGTGTGGGGCGGCGGTGGCGGCGGGGAACGGACATGAACCCTGGCAGCAGCAGCAGCAGCAGGAGGAGGAGAGGGAGAGCTTGAACGGGTCGGAGAGCACGGTGAGCTGGACCTCCCAGTCCACCATGACGGCCCTCCTGTGCCCCTCAGCTCCGGCCGAGACTCCCACTGCCCCGCCCCCCTGGAGGTCTAGAAGACAAGCCCACGTTGTGAGCGTGAGTACGGGGGGTTTATTCATTATGGGTCATGACAGCTAGGTTGAATGAAATAGCGTAGCAAAGAGATCTGAGATCATTCCGGTTAAGATATTTACGATATTTGAGAAAATGTGGGTCACCTTTGGGTTAGCTATGATGGTAAATAAAATTAAAAGTAGTAAATGTGCTTGTCTTTCTGTTACCCCTCTCAGAATCAGCAGTGCAGACTTGTGAAGTGAAGTCGTAATGCATTACATCAGTGTGAAGACGGATAATATTTCAAAAAGACATGCCATACACTGCATACTTATATTATAATATCATATACTGTATATCATACACTGTCAACTGTGCGCTGTCGTGTATAATCTATCGTAGGCCATTTACTGACTTCCATACCATAAAGGCGGCACTAAGGCATGTATTCTTTTAGAAGAAAAATTATGTTTGAAGGCAAAATTTGAATCAAGTTATGCCATTCTTGTCCACCATTGTATTGTATGTTGAGTGAGAGTGGCTATTTCTATAAAGGTTTCAGTTGATTATTTTAGCTTGGGCAGTTTATCATATAAAGACGCTCACTGTGCTACTGACTTGGACAGAGCCAAAATACATCTCAATGTTCACTGATCGATGCTTTACTGAACCTGTTGCTATTCAATAAAGCTTCTTATTTTGGGACTGTAGAACGATAACTCATGCGAACTACAGTTTTTATTCTCGGAAATGTTGCCATTTTTGCCAATACTCCAATTTGTGTCTTGATATTAGTTAGGGACACTGTGCAAAGATTGACTTTTTATGTGCTGTTGATGGCATGATAGTCTTTATCGTTTACAAAGCCACGCTGTCCTTTATGTTAACACTTTATCAATCACTCGCCCTGTCTGGTGAGTGAGGGCAGTCGACCTGCCCCTTGGTCACCACGGCAACGCCCTGACAACCAGCGATGGCACTTGGCCGATAAATTTCATCATATATAACAAAAATTGAATAAAATCCTTCAGAATGAATGATTAAAATTAGCCCATGCAAAACGATGACATTTAATGACGTTTGGTGGTGTTTCCTCATCAATTCTATTTCGGTGGGATTATTACCCGTTTAAAAGCGCTGGGCTTGGCTTATTCGCAATACGACCCCCCACCCCAGCCCCCCACTCCTCTGCCGGTGACCCTACTTTACACTGGCAGGGCCTCAAAAGGGCACATTTATTTTTGGTGCGTCGCGTTTTGGACTTTTGAGACCGAACTGCCCATCCTGGAGGGATTGGGGTGGGAGGGGATTGGGGTGGGGGGAGGGAATTGGGGTGGGGGGGGGGGGGGGGGAGTATATTCCACTGATTCAGACATTCAGTCAGTCATGGGAGCCTCATACACACACACACTGTGTCTGTAAGTATGTGTGTGTGTGTGTGTGTGTGTGCGTGTGCGCGTGCATCTGAGCGAGGGGAAACTTGGAAGCATACATCTTGTTTGTTTGTTGATTTGTTTGTTTGTTGATTTTCTCTCCTGCCGGCATGTCTCTCGAGAGTGTTTCGGTGATAAACTGCGCAGGGCCTACGAGCTGCCTCGACTGATACCGTAGAATTGTCCTTCCACAATGCCAGCCGGCGTTTTGTGTTATCGCCTTTACAGGGATACGATGAACGACGTGTCAAAAGCTTGCGCAGCACACACTGGACGCACACCACGATGGTTGATGAAGTGGGTGCGCGCGTGCGTGTGGTTGCTAGCTAAATATTGTAGCGGTCCGACCTCATATGCATATTATAATGAAATGGAGAAGCAGAGAACCACTCGAACCGGCCTCCTAGAATACCCCGTGCTCCGCTCTAGGGAATGACGTCTTGGGAGGACCCAGTGAAAGTTGGACCGTCCTCGCTGTGACCATGTTACAATCCTCCCATGGGCCTACCCTGAACCCCCCTACCCACCATCACCCACCATCAACCCACCCACCCACCCGGCCACCCTACCCTTTCCCACCTACCCTTCCCACCCTACCCTTCCCAGCGCCAGCTGGTTGTCCCAGAGGAACAGACACCGCCATGCATTCCCCTCCCATGAAGTCACCTGGCCCAACTTCCTCCAGTCGAGGGTCTTTGAATGACGTGCCGCGCGTCGCCGCCACGAATCGCATCAACGCGCAACCTTTCCGACGCGTGTAACCGCCATTCCCAGAACAGGGCCACACCCACACCCATGCCACGCACACGTACACGCACACACACGGTCTTCCCAGAAATCGAATAGAGAGGGGCTCGACGTAAGATTAGCGACAGAACCCGGGGGTCACAGATCATTACTGCGGTAATCCCGGCGAGCGTAACCCGAACCGGCAGACCGCGTGCCCTCACTCGTTTGTTGTCGCCCCTGCGTTATTGCAAGGTGCCTAAGTACTTATGTCTCAGGGAAGCTATCGGTGAGTGGAGTGGGTTGGTAGACGGGGGCTCGTTGACAGACGAGCTTAGAGGGTTATACTTAGGTCTCTGTTTTGACCACTCAAGCAAACTCCCCAAAGGTTTTTATTTTATTTTTAGGGAGCGGGAGATGGAAGGGAGGACATTGGGGCTATATCGGGATGCAAGAGGCGTGGAATGAAGCGTTACACAATCTAAAATAGCTGGGTCTGTTGGCCACACCTGTCAGTGGACGGGACGGCAGGCACATCAGGGGGTCTGGAGACAGCTGAACTTAAACACACCAGGATACCGGGATAGGTTTTAGTACAATGGCTTACAGGACTATTGTGTGTGTGCCGTAACTAAGGTTGGCCCTCTTTGTTTGAATACACACCCCGGGAAATAATGACAAAAATGTGCCCATGTGCAACAACAGTTCAGCCACAAGTGTCTGATAGGACACTTGTGTACGTATCTATTCATGATGCTCTTACAAAGCCGTCTCTCCAATAAAACAAGCCAGCGCCTGAAGACTTTGAAGCACGCTTGTGAAATGAGATCCTGTTTTCTCATTTTGTGCCCCAATAGGATTCTCATGCTAATGGGGAGAGAGATTGGGCACAACAGACCTGTGCCATTGTCTCATCTGAGAATGGCCAGCGGAGAGAACAAGGTACACCAGGGCACCTCCTCGCAACACGTACCATCCTGATACTTGAACTACCAACTCTACCTTCTCTTTTTCTTACACTCACGTTTGTATCTGTCCAGAGATGGCATGGAAGACGATGGAGGGCAGCTCCTCCTCGCCGGACTCTCAACAGGCCAGCAGCGAAGCACCCAGACCATATTCTGTTCAGTCGGCAACACTGAGGACCCCTGGTCAGTCATGTGGATGTTATTATTTACAATGTCAATGTTGTCATTATTATTGGTTATAGTTTGTTTCAAGTGGTAATCTCTAAGATTTTCCTGTAAATAAATGTCTGTAAAGTCAGTATCTATCATCGAACGAGTTAACACAATGGTGACTGAGCCTATGGTCCACTGATGAAAGCTCTTGCATTTGCAGTATTTTTTAATATTACGGACTGGGTGGCGAGTCGCCTTTACTGCACAAACGTGGCACACAGTCAGTGATGCATTTTTCAATTTTTGCCATAGGTGTCGCCAAAGAGCACAAGACAGAAATCTTGGAGATTACCACTTGTGGTAAGAATAGAATAGAACTGTATTAATTACAGAGGAAATTCTTGTGCCAGGTTACATAGCAATACAGTACAATAAAACAATATGGAAAACAGAATAATAAAAATAAACTAACAGATTTACACATTTACAGTAGGCAAGATAAGATATTCCGACGGTGAAAACAATTTGGCATAATTGAAGTGTAATATTATTGGACATGAGGAGATGAGAGGTAGTGTTACAGATAATATTAAAGTTCTATTCTATTTATAGACAACATGATAATAATAATAATAATAATATAGCACATGATAGCACATGATAGAGTATTGCACATGATGTTGGACAGGAATATTAATATTGCACGTAATACTGAGGAAAGTGCACATGATGTTGAAAGGTAATATTGCACATGATAATGCTGTGTTCATTGTCTTGTATTTCAACTGTCCTTCCCACAGAGGGGGGAGGAGTTATAGAGTTTGATGGCCACAGGCAGACAGGACCTCCTGTGGTGTTCTGTGGTGCACCTCGGTAATCTCAGTCTACGGCTGAAGGTGCTCTGGTATGACACCAGTGTGGCGTGCAGGGGATGGGACGCGTTGTCCATAATACTGAGTAGTTCAGAATCTTGTCCTGGATTTATCAAGAAGAATTGACTCTTTGACATTAATTCTTGAGAAACTTTCTCCAATGCAGATACATTTTCAATGGAGTAAATAGCTGCAGTAGAAACGTGACACAACAGTTCAGGTTTAACATATTGCTATTTATTTTCTATCAAATGCCTCACTAACTCCATCCGTGTGTCAAATAAGGCAGAAGTGTGATATGCCACGAGGTCGAATCAGGGACTTAAGTTGTTTATTTTGCTGCTCATCTGAGAGCACCCAACCACACACACTCGCCCCTGCATTAGGCCAGTTGGTGGAGTCCCCGGGGATGAGAGATGCGTGATGGGTGGTCACGGATTACAAACAGTTGGAAACAATGATCCTCTTTTGGCCTTTTGATGCGGCCATTAAGGTTGGGGTTTTATGTGGCTCTGACCGTCGGATCAACCGAGGAATAGTTGTTGCATAACAGAGATGGTGAAGTTTTGGTGCGAAGAAATGGCTCTGTTCAGGTCTATTTAGGTTATTGATGATTAATGTACAACGTACGTGCGTTGTTTTGATTAGATATTAGTTATTGGTGAGGAAGTTGAGGGATTAAGGAAGAAATTGTCTTGCTCAGGTATTAGGTTATTGATTAGTATGTTTAGGCATAATGTAGCCTGGTTAGGTTTTTAGCTTAAGTTCAGGTCTACATCGCTGGCTTGGTTATGGACAGGGAACACCTGTCATATTAATTTCAAATATTTCCCCCAAACCTCTTGGGAAAAGAAAGTACCACATACGCTTGCATACCGCTTGTAATAACACCAAAGCATTAATTACAAGAGAACACAACCGTGTATGATTCTGTATTCCCAGGAAATGAAAGCGTTCCAGCAAGAGAAGTGAACACTTGCAACAGCGATCAGGGGAACTGGGCGCCTCTCTCCCACACGGCTCCGTGTCCTCCTCTGCACAGCTGTTGGACTTCTCCTGAACAAACTACCGTCCACGCGCCAGCACCAGCGGACCCTGCGGCCTCCCAAGCCTCACCAACCACCACCAAACGTACCTGCAGGTTGTCCCTTGTCGTCCACACGACCAGTACACACACACAGTGGCATTGCCGAAAAGAACAAATGTGCAGATGACGCATTAGATGACGCAGGCAGACCCATTCACCCGGTCTCCGAGTAATGATCCAATCACATTTCCTCAAACAGTATTGTCCACCATTGTTTGTGTTTGTAGTTTTTTTAAATGTGTAAAATGGACTTCTGAGTTAAAAGCTCCCTGTGGACCTTTGCTGTGTGTCTGACAAGCTTCTGTGTCCACACCGCAGCTACACCTCTTGCTTAATGAAAAAAGCGCCCGTAGCTCTGTGAGGATTTCCTGGCAAAGTGCTCTGAGTGGTTGCAGCGGCCATATGCAGGAGTAGATGCAGCCCCATCTATTATTGATACTTAAACAAGATGCATTATTCCTATTGAGCTATTACTCTGCTGTTTGTCTGACTTTGTAGTCCAGTATAAAACGTAAACGCTCAAATGTACAGTTTGTCACGTTTTAATGAATGTTACTGGTTGATGCATTCGTGTTGCAGTGCAGGGGTGTTCTGAGCTCCCGACCCAAGCGTATCTCCCCCTCAGCGCCTCGACCAAAACCAGCTCAGAGTTGACCTCATCTGGCTCAATCGGTTAGTCTTAGTCATAGAAGCTATAGCATTTGTTCGACAAATATCATTTGTGTGATTCTTTTTCTCCGTTGTAAGTAAGTAAGTAAGTAAAATGTTATTTATATAGCATCTTTCAAAACCTAGGTTGCTATGTGCTTTACAAAAGGATAGAAAGAACAACAAAAAATGACATTTATCAAAAATAGTGTACATGATACTTCAAGAATAAAAATACTGACAAAAAAGATGGGTCTTCGGCCGTGACTTCAAGCACCCGAGGGAGTTAGCTGACCTGACTCCCAGGGGAAGACTGTTCCACAACCTGGGATCCAGGACAGCAAACGCACAGTCCCCCTCGTGTTTTTAATGATTGTGTCCCTCGTCTCTCTCGTCCCAGATGTCACTGAACCAAAGCCCCATCTACCTGTCTCGGCCGTCCTCGCCAAACCTAATCCCGAGGCTCAGACGGCGCCGCTACCTAAAACCCCGGGGCTTTTGATAACCGACGGCACGCCAGAGAGGCCGGTGGAATACGCTTTTAGACGAGGTGAGTGAAGCACTAAACGGTGTGACTCCCAACTGTGAACTGGACTGGACTGTTGTCAAATGTCACATTGAACATCAGCACCACCCGTATGGTTGAAATTACAACCATACGCCCCCTTGTGAGAGATTATACTGCAGGTGTGTGTGTGTGTGTGTGTGTGTGTGTGCATGTCGTACAACATATTGCTATATTATGATATAATCTTGATGACAATCCAACTATATTGTTATTTATTTATCAAGCTTTTTTTTTTACTCTTAATAGGCGTATCTGAGACTAAGATGCCAAATCCCTCGGCCGGCCAGGAGAGGGCAGCACATCTCCCTCTCACGGCAGCCACCAAACCCAATACTGATGCTTCAACTCCAGCACCCTGGACGAACCACTCGGCCCCAGAACCCCCCACAGCCAAGTCAACAGAATTCTCATTCAGGCGTGGTAATTTGAACTTGAAGACATTTCCGAGACATTTGAGTTGAGCCACATAATAACCGAGCAATATACGAGCACTATATTTTGTATTTACTCTGCTGTATGTCATTGTGTTGTCAGATGTTGCCGAAACTCACCACCAACTCACCACCAACTCCACCACCATCGCCGCCACCTACGCTACTGTGACCAAAACCAACATACAGTCTTCCAATGCTCTTCTAACACCTCCACCTGTAGCCCACTGGAGCCCACATCGCCAATCAGTCAGCCGCCGCCAGGAGAGTATCCCTTCAAGAGACGTGAGTACAGTGGGATGCCAATCGATATGTTTACGAAAATAACAACAAAACAAATAAAAAAAACAATGACAAATGAATTATGAAGTAATTATCGTTCACAAGTTTAAGAGTGTCTGAGAGAGTTAGCTGAATATGCTGAGGAATCCATTGAAAATTGTATCGGTCAATTAATACGTTATTTTGTTCCTGATCCTCTTTTGGGAATATTTGTTCCCCTCTGACTCCAGTACCCGTTCTCAAGACCCCCAGTCCCAGCTTAAAGAGAAGTGTCAGCTTCCCTCAGTCCGCAGGTAAGCCACAGTAGCCACTTTCTATCTACCTAATGTATTACTTTAAAATATATACGCCTATATATATAGGTGCCTCTTTATCGTTTGTCTTCTGTTTCTGTCCTTTTTTTCTGTCTTCCTCTTCTGCTACTCTCATCCTTCTGTGTCTCCGCCACCCTCCACCCTGTTGCTTCTGTTTCCATTCTACCTGTTTACCTCACCTCCACACCTCTGTTCCACCTTCCTATCTCCTATCTCTCCTTTCTCTCTCTGTCTCCTTCTTTCCCTCCCCGGCAGAGAAATTACTTCCCTCCAAAACTCTGGTGAAAAGCACGGGTTTCTCTCCTGTCTTAGACAAGTAAGTTGGCCTGGCGTTGACAACAACATGTATGCCCGTATGCTACGCTAACCTCGCTGTCTGCAGGAAGGCAGGTCGGGTGGAGGGTCCCGGGGCCGGGTACGGGTCCGGGCCCGGGGCTGAGACCGGGGTCGGGCCGGCGAAGACGCAGAACCTCCCGCGCAACGCCGGCACACAGGCCCGCCGAGCCATGTTTGAGAGGATGAACTCCGAGCCGGCCAAGTGAGAGGACTTAAACAGGCTGACCTGAAGCTACTACTATTACCGCTTTAATCATTTACCAGCTGATTAGCCAAAGTGACTTATCGTGAATTGAGTTATCAATGAGCAGATGGGGTCTACGGTGCCTACAGGTGGTCCCTAGACTGTCATGTGGGGTAACATATACATTCACAACAGGCAGTCTCGCAAAAGAGCATATGTGACATGTATGTTTTGCACTCTGGTGGTTCTTCATGTATGTTGTATCTTGTGTGTGATTTGTTGCAGGCCCAAGTCTGCGGACAGTAAACCCAAGCTGAAGCGCTCCCAAAGCTTTGGCGTGTCCAGTGGCAGCAGCATCAAGCAAATGCTCCTGGAGTGGTGTCGCTCCAAGACCATCGGTTACAAGGTGAGTCCCATTACTACCAGGGGAACCCGCTTACCAGGTGAGCCCTGTTTCTATCAGGGTAGCCCGGTTACCAGGTAAACTTGCCTGGTATACCGACCTCTTTGCCCCACTGTTCTCAATTTGGCTAAATTTTTAAACACGAGGCTACAGTCGCCGGAGAAGTGCCCAACAAACAAACATCATCGTTTGAAATGAAACATTTAAACATTTTCATTGGCAAAAATCCATACAATAAGACAAGGGGTCTTAGTGGTTCAATGTCTTCATTGGGGAGGTGTGTGAACATATACAGTTGTCGTCTAAATACTCATCACTACTCATCATACCTGTGTTCTGAACTTCTCACCAATGACTCTCAACCCCACCCCCTGTGGGCAGAACATTGACATCCAGAACTTCTCGACCACCTGGGTGGACGGCATGGCGTTCTGCGCTCTGGTTCACTCATTCTTCCCGCTGGAGTTTGACTACAACACGCTGGACCCTGCCAAGCGCAAGCACAACCTGCAACAGGCCTTCACCACCGCTGAGTATGTACGGGCCGAGACCCTCTCCTAACCCTAGCACTAACTTGCGTGTTTGTGCACCACCTAGGGGTACTTTGAAGGATTGCACGGGGGTACTGGGAACATGAACACATTTTTTTTTTAAAGCGTATATATTGGTGATGAATAATTCCATAATAATTCCACCTCAAGAAAATGAATGAATACCCCATAATACCATTTTGTAAATCTAAATAGTAAGAGGGATCACAGGCATATCACTTCAATATTAAAGGGCTACTCGCCTGAAGAACCATGGTTGGTGCTCTTTTGGTATTTATTTGTTGGTTTCTTGTCCTCCAGAGTGCAGGCGGACTGCATACGTCTCATTGAGGTGGAGGACATGCTCGAGATGGGGGACAGGCCGGACCCCATGTGCGTGTTCACATACGTCCAGTCTCTCTACAACCACCTCAAGGCTTTCGAGTGATGCTTCCCTCCCAAACGGCAACTCGTTCATTGTTGTGTCACACGGGCAGCCTGCGGTGGAGCTCCCAGCCATTACACTGATTGTACACCATGTTAACCAGTAGGTCTTGACAAATTATGATATTACAGCACTTGTGTGTCTGACACACACACACACGAATTGATATTCGTATTCTTTGGGTTTTTTTAATGATAAACTACATGTGGCTACATGCTGACCTGTATTGGTAATGTGCTGTGCTTTGTTTACGGTTTGATTTTTTATTAGATTTGATAAATTATTTGAGAGGGCAGTCGTGTATTTAAGCCAATGGACACAATTCCTGAACATGAGGCGATGACTTCCTCTTTGAAGCTACTCACCGAATTCCCAACTTCAGTCACATGCAGCCGTGTTACGATGAAACATGTGTTCTACTTCTGTTCATGTCTTAAGTTGCTTCATGTTTAAAAGAAACAGTGAAACACACTTTTGCTCTCCTCACATTCAGATATAAAGGAGAGGGGGAGAGAGAGAGAGAGAGAGAGAGAGAGAGAGAGAGAGAGAAGAGAGAGAGAGAA
This sequence comes from Coryphaenoides rupestris, assembly GCA_002895965.2. Taxonomy (NCBI): domain Eukaryota; kingdom Metazoa; phylum Chordata; class Actinopteri; order Gadiformes; family Macrouridae; genus Coryphaenoides; species Coryphaenoides rupestris. The sequence continues at coordinate 183,429 of PIJE02000671.1, read as the reverse complement.
AGAGAGAAGAGAGAGAGAGAAAGAGAGAGAGAGAGAGAGAGAGAGACCACACTCTGGTAGAGCTGAGCTGGAAAATGAATGTTCATGGTAATATGACAAGAATCATCATCACAAGAAAGCCCCTTTAACCCCAGAAATATTACAACTTTGGGTTTTCAGGATTCATGATTTTGTCGTGGTCGCTGTAAAAATGTATGTAGTCATAAATCTACTATCGATCTAAGGAGTTTTACTCCCACAAATCGCTCCCCACTATTTTTTGTTTTGTTTTATGGATAAGCTTTTATTTGTACCTTATTTGTATTTTAGTGTACACAAAACTGTTGTGGCATCTGTCCCACCTGTATCAACGCTAATGTGGGAATACATTATTTAAAATAAACACATTGAGGAAACAAAATGGACGCTGGTGTTTCTGTCCCGGTTCTGCTGAAATATCATCACTCAAGCCCACAGGGCCATGTTCCTTTGGACTGTTAGCGCCAAAGACTTTGCACACACATGCGTTGCAGTGGTACAAATCAATTATAGAAATAGGATTTGGACAACGGTCTGTTGGTGTGTGATGCTGTGCTTAATAGCAGAAGCAGTGAATGCAAAAAAAAACACTGCCACAAGATTAATTTATGGCAGTGGGAATGCAAGGTGATAACACTATATCAACTTCGACATATTTGCAAATATGTTTCACTTTATGGAAAAATGCACATAGTTTCCTGAACATATTTGATGTAATATATTAAATGTATTTGCTTTGTATTTTCTTAAAATGATCACCAAAATATAGGATCGATCTTACACAAGACACCAGACATACAGACATGTGTATGATAGCTGAACCATCAACCGCTACAATCAGCGGGGACAGCGCCCTCTGCTGGGCGCCATCAAATTACTATCACTTGTGCTTGCGGTGCTGCTGTTCTGCGCATTGATTTGATGTATGATGATTCATCTTTATTTTATGTATTTAATCTGGTTATTAAGGAACTGCCTTGTGTATTTTTATTGTTATTTTAGGTATATTTTATGTTGAATACTCGGTGTATTAAAAACAAAATACTTTGAAAATCTAAGATAAGATAAGATTAGATAGAACTTTATTGATCCCGAGGAAATTATTGCGGCAGCTTGCATAGCAATAGAATGAAACAATAGAGAAATAAACAGTAGAATAATAAAAAGAAAATTATTGAACAGATTTACAAATTTACAGTAAAAAACAAAAAACTAAAAAGCTTTTCAAAGATCGATTTCAAAATAGGATTTTTTGCGATTTATTTTTGTTGTAATTTACTTAATAGTATTTTTTTTTGTTTTTTTTTGTTTGATTGCTGATATTTCGTGTGGGCCTCCCCCAGTATAGCGGCGGGCGGTGGGCTGGTCTCCTCCACCACCGCCGCAGCCCGCCAGGCATCACATCCGGTAGCCGAGGTCAACTTTCCCCACCACAGATCCGCCATTTCAGCCCTCAGAGTTGAGCTTTTCCAACTTACATTTACAATCATTCCAATTCCCCGCCTCCCCACCACCGCCACCACCACCACCACCACCCATGCTTAAAGTCAACCAAGTGGGCGTCTTCGCGTATATTTGAGCCAACGCCTGAGACATTTCGTCAGTGTGGAAGTTTGCCGCCGTCGAGTCTTTATTTACCGCGGCGGGGGTGGTTGTGTTTTTTTTTTTTGGGTAGCCGGAGCAGCGCCACCGATGCGGGGCTTCTTCGCTCGGAGAACCGCCGAAGTTCGTGTATGAGTTAGCCAACGGTGAGGAGGAGGAGTGTGCTTTGACCGCAACCACAGCAGAGAGAGGTGGCCATAACAAATGCTACCAAATGTTCAAAGTAACTGTAATGTTCCATATTATAGCACAGGTAGGTGGATTGTGGCTACAGTGCACTTTTAGGCCTAGTTAATTAGATACAAGTTGTAGTAGTACAGTCAGATGTGTTTGGTATTTCTGTGCGAAGCTGTGCTCTAAAGTTTGACTTCAGGTCAGAATAAAGGGCTACATGTATTTACAAATTACCCTAGCTGATGATGATTATGATGATGGGCATTTTGGGGGGTGGACCACTAAATGTTATCAGAACCGCACTTGGACATGGATGCCTTTTACAAGAACAACAAGAACTTTTTTTTATTAGAGTGCTTGGAGAAGCAGGATCATTCGGGTGTGTACTGGATCTGTGTGTCAATTAATTCCAGGATGGTTTGGGATTCTCACAGCCACGCCCAGGTTTATGAACTTGTAGAATGAACTCTCAACCCCTAATAGATTGATTCGCATGGACAATGGACACAGTATTGTACTTTAACTAGCAATTGCAATGAATGGAGATCTGGCTACTAGGTCTACACTTTCTTCATTGTAGAAACGTGTGTCCAATCGTAGGATTAGTTAATGTCTTCGCCGAATATCAAGAGATACCATATTGTGCTGCAGTGTGAATCCAACAAAGTGATCCTATTCTTTATTTGTATTTTTCATAACAAATCTGAAAATGTCAAAGCCAAACAAACAAAAACAATCGTAGCTGTTCCCTTTCTCTGTCTCTGTGTCTCTGTCTCTCGCTCTGTGTCTTTGTCTTTCTCTCTGTCTTTGTCTCTCTCTCTCTCTTTTTGTGTGTCTTTGTCTCTCTTTCTCTCTGTGTGTCTCTGTCTCTCTCTCTCGCTCTGCCAGGTCTGGTTCCCCCGCGGTTCCGCATCGGCGACCAGGAGTTCGAGGCGCTGCCGGCGCTGCTGGAGTTCTACAAGATCCACTACCTGGACACCACCACGCTCATCGAGCCTGTGAGCCGCGCCAAGCACGCGGGCTTCGTCAGTGCTGCCAGCACTGCACCAGGGCCCCTGCAGCCCGACGAGGTGGAGTTTGTGCGGGCGCTCTTTGACTTCCCGGGCAACGACGAGGAGGACCTGCCCTTCCGCAAGGGGGATGTGCTGCGCGTGATGCGGAGAAAGCCTGAGGACCAGTGGTGGAATGCCGCCAACCAGGAGGGCCGCAGCGGCATGATCCCCGTGCCCTATGTGGAGAAGTACCGGCCCGCCTCGCCCGGTGGCGCCAACGGCAACAACGCCGGCCCGGGGCCTCAAGCGGCGGGAACGGGGCAGATCGGTGGGGCGGAGGAACGGATGCACCGGGGCCACCCGCTGGAGGGGCCCGGCCAGTACGCCCAGCCAGTGGTCAACACCCAGCTGCCCAACCTCCAGAACGGCCCCGTGTTCGCCCGGGCCATTCAGAAGAGGGTGCCCAACGCTACGACAAGACTGCTCTCGCTCTGGAGTAGCCCCCCACTCCCCCCGCCCCCTTTATTCTGTCTCTCTCTCTCTAGGCTCGGCAAAGGGTCTTGTTTTCAACACGTGCGTGCAGATGCATACATTACAGCCATACAGTAGACACGCTAGCAAGGGGGCTCACAACCGAAGTCACTGCGTCATGTTTTGTGTCACGGTGGATGGCAGGCACGGGGGGACATTTTACAATGGCTGTCTTGGTGCGTGTAGGGGTCGGCTGTGAGCCTTATATTCATTACCATATTGCACAGAGCACCCGCTTATCCCACTTTATATATATATATATATATACATATATATATACATATATATATATAAAAAGGGACTGATGCTAATTAACCACTTCTCTCTCTTGCCAAAAACTGTCTCAATGTATAGATAAACTCCCCTTTCCTGGACACAAGGACGTGAATCCACAACCTCCTGGCGTCCAGTAAAGGCCACTTTAGCAAAGCAAATCAGTTAGTCAATTATTATAGCAACTACTCCCCGAGCCACAAATGTAGCCCTCTGTAATGTTTCAAACTCCAATAGATATGGGCCTCTTGACCGCAGTCTAAAACAGGCACACATGGCAGACTATGTGGGCGCGCACAGTGTTACTGCAACGCTCGTTGCAAGTTTCATAGTGGGAGTTTCGGGTCAATCAATTTCCCATCAATACCGACCTCTCTGGCTTTAATGGGAGTTTCAGGTAGGCAGCAACATTACTGTATTGACCGGCTGTGTTGCGCTATTCTAACCCAGCATAACTATCGGTGCCAGACAGTCTACGTGGTGCTCCTGGGTAGTCTTGCACTTTCGTTTGTGTCTGTCATCTCATAAGTCGCTCGTGGTTGTTTTCTCCCCCACAGGTTGGCGACACGGTGAAGGTGACCAAGATCAACGTGAACGGCCAGTGGGAGGGCGAGTGTAAGGGCAAGCGCGGCCACTTCCCCTTCACACACGTGCGCTTGTTGGAACAGCAGCACCCGGACGACGAGAGCTGAGGGTGGAGACTCCGCCACACCTCTCTCTGTCTCTTATCTCTCTCTTGCTCTCCCACTCTCGCTCTCTCTCTTTCTTTCTGTCATCACACCCACACACACCCACAAGAGACCCTCCCTCTCCCCCTCTCGCCACTACCAAACACAACCACACTACGCCCACACACACTACACTACACTACACACACACACGCCCTGAATAGCTCACCGAATACAGACGGATGTCTGTGAATACAGACATTTGCTCAGTGGACTGGACTCTGACTGCCTGGAAGGCCAGATGAGTGTGGCGTTGTCTCATGTCATTGTTTATTTTTTAATGAAAACAAGCACACACAGTTGGAAGATTGACGATTAACGCAACCAGTACAAAACACGAGACTCCATGCCGAATCCTAACCCACTGTTGGCACGTTGCTAGGCTGTATAGGTCATTGATTGTGAGAAGCTGTGCTACATTACATGGGCGAGATACTCCCCCCCCCCCCCCCCCCAGTGGCGCCCTCTGGTGGAGCTGAAATGCCTGTGGTGACAGCCTCTGCACAATAAAGACTTCACTGGGATGTACACACACTACACAACAAACCAAGTACCCCTTTTCACACAAAATGGGAATTGTGATGATATGAACTGACAATGTACTTACATGTGTAATCAAAAACATTTCACTGTAAACTGTTATTTCTTCCATATTTAATTGTTTTCCCACAGTTATTACAGACTGTCATTTTATGTTTATTCCTTGAAAACTCAATTGGATGGCAACTCAGATGGTCAGTGAAAATAGCTATGCAGCAGTTGACAAGTGTAAGACATTTAGGGAATTCATCTTTAAATTTTTTTTATTTTTTTTAATTGCCCTTTTAGGGGCAAGGTGATAAGATTCATTGATGCTGCTTAGAAGCAGGCTAGGATGATGCCTCAACGTGTGTGTGTGTGTGTGTGTGTGTGTGTGTGTGTGTGTGTGTGTGTGTGTGTGTGTGTGTGTGTGTGTGTGTGTGTGTGTGTGTGTGTGTGTGTGTGTGTGTGTGTGTGTGTGTGAGAGACTTTATTGTGATGTTAGTAAAATACTGGTTGGAGCTCAGACATTTTAGCCCACCCTACACACACAACAAAGAAACTGACCGCAGAGAAGTGACCACCATGTGCGCTTACTTTATATCCATCTTTAATATTATAAAGGCTTGCTTTTTGCTATTATGGTATTGGTATGGAGCTGTGTTGAGGGCAGGTGGACTTGGGATACCCGATTCTAGAGGAGTGTGTTGCAATCAGAATGCAGCACTAGACTTCTGTTAAACAATTTTTGTTTTTTTGTTTTTTACTTAATAAATGTGTGTTTTTAAGAAGGTTAATTGGAGTGTACCACGTTATCTCTGCCAAACCACGTCTCTTTGCCCGTCGCGTTCTCACCGCCTGCTATTGAACAAGACTTATTAATGCCGATAGCTGTGCCAGGGTGCCCTAGTCCTCTCTGTGTGGATACTGGGCCCACGTAGTCAGAGGTTGGATGTTTGAGAAGCTGAGCTAGATGCCTGTGGGAGGTATGCTGGCTGTTTGTATGTCGATCACTGGGGAGGATTGCCAGAACTTTCTTGTTGTTAATGTTATTATTGTGGTCCTCTCTACCTCATGTTTGGTTTTGTAAGAGAAGAAGACTTTTGAATATGATATTAACATACCTGGACACTGATACTCAGTCCATCAGTATTTTTATTTTATTTTTTTTACTATTTTTTTTTTCTTGAGATTATTTTAAGCTAATATGCCACACTACCCCCCCCCCCCCCCCCCCCCCCCCCCCACTACAGTTTTGCATTCTTGTATGCAACTGGAGAAGAAAAAGTGCCCCATACAGGTTTTTTTCCTTAGTTCACATCGTTGGACACTTTTTTTTATGTCCCAACTTCATCGAATTTCGCCATCGATCAATAGAGCGGGGTCTGAAATCCTGAGTCAGATGCAGTCTACTGTCTACCAGCCTATTTCTTGAAACTTTCCGAAAGGAGTTGAGAGGGATTGTGGTCTTGCTGGAACGCAATCGGTAAGATCAAGGGTTTTAGTCCGCGTGTTCACCAATTACCCAATTGAGCCATTCTGGGTGCACCTCCTTTCCTCATGATCTATATGGCATTTAATCAGGAACGTCAAAAGATTGACATGATTTCGTGAGCAACGTTCCAACCTGCATTATGATGCTTTGTGATAATTATTTCCGTTAGCTGCTGTTGGCCATCATCTGAATTAATGGCACAACATTGACGAACAAGATATTATAGACAAACAATAAATATATACGTATAAGTATAGGATGTACAGTTTTTGGTCGTGCGCTGACTCGTCGACATTTAGAGTGAAATGTAAGAGAAGTATTCTGTACGTTAGGGGAAGATACAGCATTGAAGTGGTGCTCGGGGTTAATTTGAGACCATATTTTATTATATCTTAACCGTTTTACAAAAAGGAAAGCCTGACATGCTTCAATACTACAAGCCCAATGAAATGACCTGCGATGGTGGCGGCCCTCACATGGTCTACTAAAGAAAGATTATCTTTTAAATGGATTGTTAGGAAAAAAAACCATTACATGACCATTTCTGGATTACATTGACGCCAATGAGTATCATCACTTTCTAAATAACGAAGCTGCTTTGGCAACATTGAGGGAAGTCACTAACATTGCATTGGTATCCACTTTTATGTGTGACCTGTGGCTCGACTGCCTTTATTTTATTTTTTTATTATGCAATGACAATGCTTGCACAAGTTTGTGAAAAACCAACAACTACAAATGTGATAGACTACCCAGCACAGGTTTGCATTGCTTGAAATCCCCCTGATTGGCTCTATAGCGTGTGAACTACACTTTTTTTTTTTGCCTTGCCTCGCTTCCAAAACGGCAGAAGAATCACGAGCATCCCATTAGTTTGTGTTTGTTATAAGCATTTTTGTATTATGTTACCCATTAGTATTTCAATGTTTTTTTTTTCTTCTATTAAACTTTTTTTCTGAGAATTGTCATGCGATAACTAACAGGCACCAATCTCCCACCACTTATTTCCTCTTGGAGAGGACAGATTTCCCATTTCACACTACGGACACTATATTTGGACCTTAAACGTGTACTAGGAGAAGAGAGTTGATGATTGACCAATGATTGCTTTTGAATCTATTACAAAGAAGTGTCTTTCCAAGGTAATGCCATTAAGTAACAATATGCACCTTATCTCCTTTTTGTCCCAGGAAAAAAAAAGTGCCATGCCAAATTGTGTTCTGTTCCATGATTTTGTTTTTTTCATTTCCAAATATTTGTCTTTTAGTTGTATTTTCGCCCCATAGTTTACCTAAACCCTTGACCCTTTTTATTTTTCTGTAGCATGTAATGTATTAAAATACCTAGTCAATAAAATACTACCAATTTGTCAGTATTGCTTCTTAATTCAAATTCCCACAAACTGATCAGCTCACCACAGCTATTGCACAATGACGTCACTACATGAATAGACTCCGCCCACTTTATTTAATGTAATACACAGTGATACTACAGTACTACTGCAGTGATACTCCATACTGTCAGTACAAAATAACAGAACTTTATTAATCCCGAAGGAAATTATTGTGCAAGGTTGCATAGCAACAGAATAAAACAATAGAGAAATAAAAATAAAAATCTACCAGATTAAAACAATAGAGAAATAAACTGAATACTAAAAATGTTAATAAATAAAATAAAATAAATAAAAATAAAAATCGACCAGATTAAAACAATAGAGAAATAAACAGTAGAAAAATAAAAATACATCAAAATAAATAAAATTAAATAAAATATATAAAAATAAAAATCGACCAGATTACCGCCTGGACAAAAAAAAAAAAGTATTTAATCATGAGGATTTGCACATTTAAATTTTTTTAACGGGGTGTGTGTGTGTGTGTTGGGGGGGCGGTTAGAAAGTAACGAAGTAACGTATTGTTGCCCGGATGGAGTCGTGACGCCATCTTTTAGCCTGGGAGTGCTACCGGTGGCTATTCGGTTACAGTGGGGAAGCTGCTGCTGCTATCTGCTGCTCCACCAGGAAGAACAACCACCACCACCACAGAACACACACACTCTCACACATCGATAGCCCAACGACGACGACGACAGCAGCAGCAGTAGCCTTAGCCATGGCAGAGCGGGAAAACGCAGTATATCAGGCGAAATTGGCCGAGCAGGCGGAAAGATACGACGGTAAGATTTACACAATATATATATATATAACTATATATATATATAAATATATATATATATATTACGACCCCACCATCCCCAGCCCTCTCTCCTCGCCCGGGGGGGAGGTGGGAGGTGGGGTGAGGCTGCGAGGAGGAGCAGCAGCAGGTATAAGGTGGTGGTGGTGGGCGATGCCTTCGTTTTCATCCCAGAAACAAAATGGCGGAGAATCAGATCAGCAGCCAGTGGATTAAAAAAAAATTAATAAAATTCAAACACTGAATATATGTATGTGTGTGTGTGTGTGTATATATACTGGCGGTTGCAAGCAGCGACCGTGTGCTGCCCCCGCCCCTGCATTAGCTTAGCTCCGGGCTAAAGTAGCAGCTAGCTAACTAGCTAGCGAGCTCCGCCGCGGCTTCTTCCTGTGCCAGGCCGGCGGCTCAGCGTGGCTCCGCTAGCGCCATGCTGCTGCTGCTGCTGCCGCCGCCCGTACCCGCCCCACGACCAGCGATCAACAAGGCGGTAGTAGTGGTGGTGGTGGCGTTAATAGGGCTGCGGGTGTTCATTATAGTTGATCAGTCGTGTGATTTTTACGGCTTATCTTAGCGTCAACTTCGATTCATTCGCAGAACTGGATCCCTCTTTCTTTCTTTTTTGGTGCTGGTACTGCACTGGTTCTGAGTGTGGAGTATGATGATGGTTTGGTGGTGTATGACTATCACTATGCCTGGTGGCGGTGGCCAATGCCACTCACCTGGTATATCCAACTAGATGCTGTATTGTAGGCCTGTGGCTATAGGCAGCCACGCTATAGGCATCTGTTATGTATGTCAGTGGGGCAGTCAGGGCAAACTGCGCATGCATGCATACATACATGCATGCAGTTCATTTATCATAGCAACGTTGAAAGGGATTGCTCATGTTTTGTGTCAAAGATGCTTATAGATGGCCTCTGTAATCTTGGATACCATAAGACAAAGTCCAATGCCGTTCGGGTGAAAAAAATCCCATATAGCAAATATTTTGTATCGCATGTATTACAAGCAACCATTTTAGATTGCTGCTACACCACCACCGCCGCCACCACATAACTTATATCCTGTACACGCCTTCAACCATGGGAGGAGTTTGGCAATGACAATGGCTGGCGTGTCTCTGTGTGTGTGTGTGTGTGTGTGTGTGTGTGTGTCTGGGTGTGTGTACTGTCCACACCTTTGTGGCTCGCCCTTCTTGAAGTGCCACACAAGACCGGGTGGATCTCTAGACAAACTGAGATTCCAGGCATTGATTATCCCCGTGCTTTTGTTGTTGGTTTTGTTTGTTACTCAATGCATGCCCAAAATAGCCCTCAATAACTTAATCCTGAAGAAAAGTACAGATAATTTTTTAACATAAAGTGCACCGCACATATGGTGTTAACATTGATCATGATCGATCCCTGTATCATACGACAAAATCTTTCTATATTTTTTGCCCACTAGGAAAAGCCTTGGTGTGTCTCTAGTGTGCACATGTAGTGCGCCAAGTGTAATGGATGGCTTCAGTCGAATGCAACCAGCGTAGCATGCCAAGTTTCAACCATTAGGCCAGTCTATAGTGCGCATACTCCATAAAACCCCAAGGCACTAATGCTGTGTGGTCACAGAGCATTCCTCCTCAGTGATTATTTATGCAATTGATTTCAATGGCAGTCAGAGGGATGAACTATTTGATCTACATCAATTAAATATTTTTATTAAATGTCTGTTAAGCCGATCTGTCTTTTTAATGTACAGTATAGCTAATGTACACTTGACTCTTAAAAATGCATCAACGGCTCCCTATATAGAATAAGCTAGCTTTTATATCTGTGTGTGCATGTCTGTCATTGGAATTCTGTCCTTCCCGTCCTTCCAGAAATGGTCAAGTCCATGAAGGACGTGGCCGGCATGGACGTTGAGCTGACGGTGGAGGAGAGGAACCTGCTGTCGGTGGCTTACAAGAACGTGATCGGCGCCCGCCGCGCCTCGTGGAGGATAATCAGCAGCCTGGAGCAGAAGGAGGATGCCAAGGAGGGCAAGGAGGGCAAGGAGGGCGAGGGCGTCGTCAAGATGATCCAGGACTACAGGCAAACGGTAAGGGACGGCGGAGAGATCTCTGCTGGCTGCCAAGTGGTGGTGGTGGCAGTGAGGTTTGGGAGTGACCTGCTTAAGTGACTGAATGATTTTGTTAGTTTTCTTCTCATCGATGCCTCGCGATCTGCGTCAGCGTGGCTGGCGATTGACTGGTAATCGTTATTATTGATGGGTAATTGCTTATAAATAGGACGAAGCGGGCAAACCCTGGCTCACCCCAAAGATCCTTCTGTTTACACCGTGTTGGCAGTATTGTCTTTGTCATGACTCAGGGGGAAAGGAACTTGCGTCATCTTCAGGCTGTAGTTTCTTGACACTGACTCAATGAGGGTTCGTCCGATATATCGGAAATCCAATATATTGGCGTTTTATTAATGATCGGATATCGGCCTGTGAACGCCACCCGCCTCCAATATTAAAGATTGATGTGTGTCCCCTATGCCAATATGAATTAACTGATCAGTTTGGCTCACTTTTTCACTTTTTACAGCAGCCAGTAATTTTTTCCACACCATGCTGGACATCATAAGCAATGAAAATAACAATCGTTTTATTTATTTCTGTAGTAGGTTCACATTCAGCTTTCAACTTTAGGCGGCTTGGATTTGAGGCTGGAGGGAATTCATTGAATAAAGTATAAATTATAACACTGTTTATTGATGACTAGAATAGTAATAATGTTTTATATAGAGCCTTTCAAAAACGGTTACAAAGTGCTTTACCGTAAAAACGGAATGCTTTAAGAAAACAGTGAAACTTGATATTTCAGACCTTTTATTTAATTCCAGTCACGTGCATCGCATTGAACTCAAATCAGTAATTTTTACTCATGTCTGCACCTTCATATGATGCATCCTAATGGGGGCAAAATGAAGTAAACGCAGTCAAAATAAAAGTCTTGCACTCTGCACCTGAAGTAAAGTTTCAAGTTAAATGCTTGGGGCTGTTGGAGCCTAGCCACTTATGCACTTTTATTTATTCTTTAAGATAAACAAGAATGTAAAATGTAAAGACGTAAATTGGGTCTTGATGTACATTTCATCAATCAGATCACTAATATAACTGAACAGGAAAATTCTAATTCAGAGATTTGAGATTTAGGATTTCTAAATGGTTATTGGATCTTATTACAAATGTGGCGCCAGAACCTATTTGATGTGGCGTACGCTGTCATGCGCACCAGTTCACGAACGTGCGTTCAACCCCGCAGGTGGAGACGGAGCTGAAGACCATCTGCAAGGACATCCTGGAGGTGCTGGACAAGCACCTCATCCCCTCCGCTAACACGGGAGAGTCCAAAGTCTTCTACTACAAAATGTACGTACTCACTGAATGCCAGCACGCACGCCAGCCTCGGCCATGTGGCCCACCACGCACTCTCTGCGACGCATTACCCCCGTTAACAATCCGATTTGGATTTGAGATTGGTTGGCAGCTCCCCGCACACCGGGCATCGCTTTCAGGCTAATTTCCATTTTGCTGCGGCACCAAATCAAATCAATACGCAGCGCGGTGCGCTCCAACCACAGAGGGCGGTGGCCGCGGGGGGATTGCACCGAGCTTGTACAACAACGGTGTACAATTTGCATGTATAAGCGAAAACAAAATGGCTCTGTTATCTCGGGGGGGGGGGCTTTAAACATTCAAGTTCAGCAGATGTTTGGCTTTCATTAGTTCCTTTGTTGGGGTTTGTATCTGTTCACGATCATCAGACGAGGTAACGAAACAAAAACAACTCTCATCCTTGACCCTGAACCCCCCCCTCAGGAAGGGGGACTACCACCGGTACCTAGCGGAGTTCGCCACGGGCAACGACCGGAAGGAGGCGGCCGAGAACAGCCTGGTGGCCTACAAGGCGGCCAACGAGATCGCCATCGAGGGGCTGCCGCCCACCCACCCCATCCGCCTGGGCCTGGCGCTTAACTTCTCCGTCTTCTACTACGAGATCCTCAACTCGCCCGACCGCGCCTGCAAGTACGGAGCCCTCGACTTTCCTCATTTTATTCGTTCATTGTTTATTTATGTATGTATTGTGTGTTTTATGTGCACACTAGGGACAGGAATTGGCAGGGACCTCACTATTCAATAGTCAAGCCATTTTTTTAATTGTTTATTTCTTGTAAATTCTTTTGTTTGTTTTGTCGTTTGGGTTTAATTGTTTTTATATGAAAGTGGCTGAATAGAACGGAACATAGTTGATGAATCAACTATTGGCAAATGCATTATAGCACCCTCTACAGGGTGATGACATTACTGTTCCCACTGTGATTCCACTTTACATTGTTGTTCCTGGCATTGACCAGTGGTTCATAACATTTTCTCTGTCTATTTGGGGAATTAAAACCTAATCTTGACCAATGTTAAATCCCAGATTACGAAGTGTATTTTATGTGTATCACCTACAGGCCTATTTTTGGTCATTAATTTAAGGTCTTCTATTATACCACCAGGTGTGCGTGTGATTAGCGATTCCAAGCTGTTTCACAATTGCCACGTGACTAACGTCTAGTGACATCACAAGTGGGAATGCCCACCTAGATGTATGCTGGCTAGATCAGTTTATCTGTCGGTACAGTCCACTGAGAAATGGGTCTCCATTGAACGCACACACGCACGCACGGCTGATGTGAGCACATTTCAAATGCGGTGGTCGGTGTGTCTGCAGGTTGGCAAAGACGGCGTTTGATGACGCCATCGCGGAGCTGGACACGCTGAGCGAGGAGAGCTACAAGGACTCCACGCTCATCATGCAGCTGCTGCGTGACAACCTGACACTATGGACCTCAGACATGCAGGCGGACGGTGAGCACTGAGCACCCTCTACCAGTACCAGTTTTTGAGTTTGAGGGGAAAAAACAAATCGAGGCCTTGGAAGTTTTTTGGAAATGCACATAAATAGACATGGGGTCATTCAAAGTGCTTTTTCTGAAAGAATAGAAATTGGAAGTTTTATGTTTTTCACAACATATTGTTTTGCTAGAAGAGGCCAAGTACTCACACATTCAATCCTCTCTCTTTAATTGTAGAGTGTACGTTTCAGTAAAGCCTGCTAGGTCTCTTTATAAACAATTCTGTGTTGTAACAGTATTAACCTTAGTCTCGGCCTAGTTTCAAAGTATGCTCTGTTGGGTACTTGAATTTGAGGCCTGGAATGTCTTTAAAGTCATTGAATTGAATGACATTTTATGATTTTTAGATCTGCGACACATTTTCACAGACTAATGAGAGGATAAATATATTGATCAATTTCCTAGTCTACATTTTGTGTCTCCCCTCTGTAGATTCTTAAGGACAGCCCCTCGTCCCCTTACCTCCCACAATTCCTTCTTCTCCTTTCCTCTGTAGCGGACTCCTGTAAGTCGTATCGTCTCCGCCTACGTGCTCTTAGCGTGATTGGCGTCTCGGCAAGTTGCGCTCTGCTCAGTCGGCTTCACTGACCTCGCCCCCTGCCATGCTGTAACAACACCAGCTCTCAGTGCCACCCCATTAACTTAACACCATTGGCCATCATGACCGTTTGAAGAATAGCGAAACGCCGGCCAGTATCGTGAACGAATGCATTGGCTAGATGCAGTGTTAACACGAGTGGGATTCCGGAAGATGCCACAACTTTATTAATCCCGTGAGGGGAAACTCGGGAGAGATGTAGTCAAAGTGTGTGTTTTATCCATTCAATCAAGTCATGTTTCAGACATTGTCATGATGGCTTTTCACATCTCCTCACGTTTGGATGTACTTAAATGCTGAAGAATAGAATCTACTAACCCATGCCGGAACCCAAGAAGAGCTTAACATGCCAACGTGTGATGGATGCAGGATGGATGCATGTTGGGTACACCATCTGCTCCCGCTCAACGCAAACAAAACCGCGCGTATGCTATGCTAACGTGCATAATAGAAATGCTAAATAATTGGCATAGCTTTGGCATGCTTTGGGTGACGCGCAGTGGGTGACGGCCATCTTCAATGATGCCCATGATGAGTACGGTGTTTGAGGCTTGGCCAGCGATTGTGAGGGGGTGGGGGGAGGCATCCCCAGGTCGACGTGCCAACTGTCTGTACTTGCTAAATTGGCACAATGCCTACATCCAAATAACCGGTGGAGCAGAAACATGGCTGGTGGACTTGGATTTAGTTTCTTACACTGAATAACTTCTGTGTTCTGTCGAGCCTCGTAACACTTTATTGCCTGTGCCACCAGACATGGCGCTGTGTATATATAAATGTATACATATAAGCGCTCTGCTCCTATGATGAGGGTGTACTGTTGTCTAGGTACTTTTATGTTTGAACACTTTACATTTTTACACGCGTGTGATGAAACGTTCTATTTAGAAGGACAAAAGTTATCAAATACACAGTAAAAAAACATGAGTAATAGGTTATACGCTACAAGTTATCTGAGTTTTCTATGCGCCGGCTTTGCCCTCAAAACTTCAATGAAATCGGTGCCAGCGTCGACTCATTGGGTGCCATTTTGATTAACACCGTTGTCATGGTTTCCGTGGTCACTGCAGTAACGGATCCCCTCATAGGGCTATAAACCTTTTGGTTTTGTCAGAGTTGCCTGTTTAGTGTTTTTTTTTTTTTTGTGGGTTTTTTTCTACATCCACAGATGGCTGAGCGATTCCGGTAAAAACGTTACCCTAGCAACTGCTCCTGTTGGTTCGAATGGCCGTGCACAAGAACAAGAATTTTAGAAAACGTTTTTGACTAACTTCTCTGTGTGTGTGTGTGTGTGTGTGTGTGTGTGTCACGCGCGCCAGGAGCCATTTTCAGTTCTATGAAGTGTGGCTGTAGTGGAAAAATGACCATATAGTTAAAGGTTCTACATGCCTGTATGTTTCTTTGTACTGCACGCCATATTCTTATTATAGACATGTTCTGCCTAGTTTCTGTTTTTCATGAACTCTAAGTGAACTAAGGCTCCAGTACAATGGCACCATGGTCCAGTCAAGGTTGTATCCCTTGTTAGCGAAAAACACCTTATCTTTTGGAGTTAAGGCCCTCTCAGCTATGAAGCATACATCTCCTCCTCTCACCTGGAGGCACTCATCCTGTATGAACTCCGTGCACCCATGTTTTGCACGGCACAGGGGCTTCTCGCGTGATTCGTGTGGTGTTGGACCATGCCAATGAAAGGAACTTTCATTCGTGCAATCCAGCATCTGCGCAGTCCGCAGATTCCACCATGCACTTTTTTGCCATAAATATGAGCACCGGACTCTGTTCGATGCGATCATCCTCCAACAAGTCTTGGTGTCCTGTTGTACAGTGGGAGCCTTCAGTGCTGAATATTTGTTGTCCTGTTTTGTCTCTAGAATAAATGTATGTTTGTTATTACTTATTTCACGTTATTTGGTCATTGATTGATCGAGATTTTCCACAACATGGCGACGATCCACTCCTTTAGACTAATTTGCCCACACCTTCTCCTGCCGTGAATTCCTGAGATTGACGCAGCTGTCAGGGATGAGCTTGATTAGGAACATGTGTATTTGACATGTTTGCTCTCCCCGTGGGAGGAGGCTGGGTACGGTTCCGTAGCCACAGACATCCTACTGCGTCCTTACCCTTTTGATTATCATTTGTTGTGCCATGGGCAACTAATGTTCTAAGTTTCATTATTAAAACATATCACATCACCAAGACTACCGTCTCTCCCTCCCGGTCAAGAACCCCTGAACGAAGCCACGGAATGCAGCATTGTGGCAAGAACAATGTTATGGTCTCCTTCTCTCTCATTCCCTCTTTCTCATCCATGTATGCAAACCTAACCATGACCTTGTTGTTCTCCTCCCCCCTGCAGGCGAGGAGCAACAGAGCAAGGAGACGGTGCAGGATGCAGAGGAGGAGGCGGCCCAGTGAGACGACCACGCGACGACATAAAAAAAAATACTCCTTATTCCTTCCAATCTTTTTTTTTATTTTTTATTATCGATTTCTTTCTCCTCCATTCCTGTCCCTCCATGATCTCTTGCCACCCTCCCTGTCACACCACACGGTAACCCCCCCCCTCCCTCACCATACAGCCTTTAGAGGTGTGGGCCTGGTGCTGTTCACACCCCCGCCGCCGCCACCCTCGCTCCCTTTAGCTGTGCTGGTGCCGATTGCCAAAACGTTTTTTAATTTTTTTTATTGTTATTATTATATTATTATTATTTAGAGCTCATTCAATACCGCCATCAACCGTTAGGCCTACCACCCTTCCTCAGGGCTTCTCCATCTTGTTTATTTCTGTTCTTTTTTCCTAGTTTTGTTGTTTATTATTATGTAGTTGGGTTTTTTTTACATTGCACTGGTACACCCTGCCAGTTAAATAAGGAAGGAAAATCATACGATCAATGTTACGGAATTTCTCCTCTTCCTCCCGTTTGGGTGTTTAAATTCTGCCCCTCGTTTCCAGCTTACTCCTGCCGGCTTCCTGTAATGTCCCCTTTTGCGTAACTACACGCACATACACACAAACACACACACACATGAACACACAGACGCGTTGCTTTCACTTTGCTGCGTATGTTTTGCCAAGTCGCCTGTATCATGCATGCGTGTGCGCAACGGGAGGTCGAAAAAAAAGAGTGCTACGAAAAAAAATGTGTCTGCGCGAGCGAGAGGGGCTAAAAATGTCTGTGTGCGCGCGCCTCAAGTCTTTATTCTGGAACATGTCGGAAGGAGAGGCAACGAGTGGTTTAAACAAAAGAAAAAGGGACCCGCCGTCTACTCTTTGGTCAAAGTAAACCAAGTGTATCTCACCGTGAGATGTGGTTGTTTAGGACATTGGGGGTCCGTTAATTCGCGGTTCTGATGGGGGGGGGATCCGTTAATTCGGAGCACCCCCGGAATTAACTAGATAAAACTATGAAAATGTTATTGCCCTGGCAGTGGCTACAAATATTTTTGGTTTTATATTGGATTTTGTTATTGTAATAAAAAATACATTTGGATGCTGCTTATATTTTCCATTCATATGGCTACAACACAATACACTGCTTTTCACTTGGAAAAATCATTCAAGTTTGAGCCAATAAAAAACTTGGGATTAATCGCGATTAATCACAATTAACTACACAAAATCATGCGATTAATCGTGATTAATAATTTTAATCGTTTGACAGCCCTAATAAAGACACTACTGCCATGAAGGAGTTCTATGTTGTCAGTACACGATCCCCACCTGTCCTAGGCCTGCAAGCCTGCCTAGACATGGGTTTAGTCAAACTGGTGATATCTGTTTGTGCAGTACAAAATGAACCTACGAACATTATGGAGGAGTACTCTGATGTTTTTAAAGGCATTGGACAGTTCCCAGGCGATTGCATCATCCACTTGAAACCAGATGCAGTACCAGTGGTGTACCCTCCAAGACGGATTCCACACAAGCTCCGCAACCGTTTGAAGGATGAGCTGGAGGAGATGGAAAGGGAGGGAATCATCAAGAAGGTAACAGAACCTACAGAATGGGTAAATGCACTTGTAGTTGTTGAAAAACCCAGCACTGGCAAACTGAGAATATGCCTTGATCCCAAAGACCTGAATAAGGCAATACAAAGACCACATTACCCAATGCCTACCTTGGATGATGTGACACCAAAGCTGGCTGGAGCACAGTACTCAGTGTGCTCCATGCTCGATCAGGCTATTGGGCAATCAAACTGACAGAAGAGTCCTCAATGTTGACAACCTTCAACACTGTGGTTGGCCGGTACAGGTTTCTCCGCCTTCCTTTTGGTGTCATTTCAGCACAGGACGAGTTCCAGAGGAGGATCGATGAAACCTATGAGGGCCTCAGCGGATGTCGACGAATAGTGGCGGCTGAGGGGGGGAGAGTTAATTCCTGGGGGGGGGCGGGGTGGAGGTGAGCCTCACGGGGGTACAGGGAGAGGGAGTCCGGGAGCAGGTTAGGGGATGGAGCCGGGGGTGGAGGGAGGGGAGTACCACTAGTGTTATGAGGAATAAAGAGAAGAACTGCTTTGCCAAGGGGGTGGGGGGTAAGGTTAGAATGGGGGGGGGGGAGATACACTTGGTTTACTTTGACCAAAGAGTAGACGGCGGGTCCCTTTTTCTTTTGTTTAAACCACTCGTTGCCTCTCCTTCCGACATGTTCCAGAATAAAGACTTGAGACACACGCGCGCGCGCACACAGACATTTTTAGCCCCTCTCGCTCGCGCAGACACATTTTTTTTCGTAGCACTCTTTTTTTTCGACCTCCCGTTGCGCACACGCATGCATGATACAGGCGACTTGGCAAAACATACGCAGCAAAGTGAAAGCAACGCGTCTGTGTGTTCATGTGTGTGTGTGTTTGTGTGTGTGTGTTTGTGTGTATGTGCGTGTAGTTACGCAAAAGGGGACATTACAGGAAGCCGGCAGGAGTAAGCTGGAAACGAGGGGCAGAATTTAAACACCCAAACGGGAGGAAGAGGAGAAATTCCGTAACATTGATCGTATGATTTTCCTTCCTTATTTAACTGGCAGGTGTACCAGTGCAATGTAAAAAAAACCCAACTACATAATAATAAACAACAAAACTAGGAAAAAGGAACAGAAATAAACAAGATGGAGAAGCCCTGAGAAGGGTGGTAGCCTAACGGTTGATGGCGGTATTGAATGAGCTCTAAATAATAATAATATAATAATAACAATAAAAAAAAATAAAAAAAACGTTTTGGCAATCGGGCACCAGCACAGCTAAAGGGAGCGAGGGTGGCGGCGGCGGGGGTGTGAACAGCACCAGGCCCACACCTCTAAAGGCTGTATGGTGAGGGAGGGGGGGGGTTACCGTGTGGTGTGACAGGGAGGGTGGCAAGAGATCATGGAGGGACAGGAATGGAGGAGAAAGAAATCGATAATAAAAAATAAAAAAAAAGATTGGAAGGAATAAGGAGTATTTTTTTTTATGTCGTCGCGTGGTCGTCTCACTGGGCCGCCTCCTCCTCTGCATCCTGCACCGTCTCCTTGCTCTGTTGCTCCTCGCCTGCAGGGGGGAGGAGAACAACAAGGTCATGGTTAGGTTTGCATACATGGATGAGAAAGAGGGAATGAGAGAGAAGGAGACCATAACATTGTTCTTGCCACAATGCTGCATTCCGTGGCTTCGTTCAGGGGTTCTTGACCGGGAGGGAGAGACGGTAGTCTTGGTATTTAACTACAAGGCTTGTCGCGTTTCATCTCTCATGGCGGCTTGCTCACTAATGACTTGTTGTAGATGGAAGTTTAAAAAAAATAAAAATAAAAAATACAAATGTATATCTATATATAAACGGACCAGTTTTGAAATATTCTGACTGTAGTGTAATGCATTACTGTATTGGCACCATAAACACTTTTGGTGGTGGGGGAGAGGGGGGTGGGTGGGGGGGGGGACGTGAGAGAAAAGAGTCCTGCAGAAAATCCTACTCCCTCGCCGACTCCTGCTCTTCATGTGTATTTTTTTATCCTTCTCTGTTCTCCACCGTCTCGTCCTCTCTTCCTCCCGGTATCTTTGCTCGACCTGTGTTTTTCCTCCCCCCTTCTGTTCTGTATCTCTCGGTTAGTGTAACGTGAATCTTGATTTGTACTACTGACGGGAGCCACACGCACCATCTGTATTCTGACTGAAACACAGCATGGAAATTAACAATAAACTTGAAAATGAAAAAAAATTTGAAGGTCTTTGTTGCATTCCTTTCCCATTTCAATTTAGTTGGATGAATTTGTGTGCCACCAGAGATCGCTGCAGTTTGATGGTCATAAAATAGCCGATGGCCTGTGAATGGGTAGTGTTATACTATCTGAAGTATTTAATTCACATTAAAACCCATCAGTAATTGTGCTTTGCCGCTATTGGTATCCTCCAGATGGATAGTTATGGTCCTCAAAGTGTAGCTTTGGTTTCACAGACAAGGTGTGTATGTTTTGTTTTAAACACAGTCCATAAATGCAGCCCACAAGACATAAAGATGCAATAAAACAAGACTCGGTGAACACAAGGCTGGACACAGCCACATTCAGATTCAGCGGGCGGGTGTGATTGGTTAGTGAGTGCAAGCATGGTAGAAGGGGGTGACACATTTGCTAAAAGGGGCCCTTCTGCATTGGAGGCAGATAGGAGGGTCTTCACAAAACAGCAGAGTAAACTAACTGTTCTTGTAAACTAACTATTCTATTCCATTTAACGTTAGTTTTTTATCTTTGTCGCTCGCAGCACCTCCCTTGCACTAGTAGTCATCAAGGCTATTTCTGGTCTGTAGACTCCAGTGAATAGACAGTCAACAAGCTGATATTGAGCTAGGGGAGTAAGCCAAGTCTCAATCAAGTGATCTCTATCAAAGCCAACTCATTTTGTCCTTGCTACGTTCACTCCCATGACTTGATACCACATTTTTTATATTGCCTTGTTGATATGCCTACTTGTTTTTCATGCCTTTTGCTGTTCATTTGCCTATTTACTTGCTGTTTATTTGCCTATTTGCTCATATTTCTCATTAAAAAAAAGCTACTTTTGCTCTAAAGACTGTAAATAGTGTAGATATTCTGAAAACGTCTTGAATCTTTAATCTTGACAACCGAAGTGAAGGCCGGTTGTTAACGCGTGAATGTTGGCATACTCATATATCGTAGTGAAGCAGTGAAGACACTGGTGTGGCAGATCAAGATCTTTATTATTCAGCGTGCATTGAGAAATGGTGACCACAAAATGAACAGAAACGATCAACAATAACTTCACAACACTGAACAGGCATAACACGCTGACATAAGAACACAATTCCAAAAACCTGAACACTCGCACTCTGGGGAAAATGGGACATTGCACATTGGAAATGATAGACTATTCATGATCGTGAAATTCAATTAGAATGAATTTTATGCAAAATCCATGTTGGTGAAGCAACACTTTGGACAATGTAATGCAGCACCCACCGCTGTATAACTTGCTGTCACTGATTAGATGGATTGAGTTCTTCCATTGACATAGCAGGAAGACAGCCTATATAAACTAGATACGCTGGCTGATGATGACACTAGCTTTGCAGTGAGAGACATTTGAGCCACTCAAGTGAGACACAAATAAGCCACTGCAGTGAGAGACAGACGAGGCACTGCAGCGAGAGACAGGTGGCACTGCAGTGACAGTGAGAGACAGGTGAGGCACTGCACTGAGAGACAGGTGATGCTCTGCAGTGAGAGACAGATGAGAGACATGTGTGGCATCTGCAGTGACAGTGAGAGACAGGTGAGGCACTGCACTGAGACACGGTGAGGCACTGCAGTGAGATACAGATACGGCACTGCAGTGAGACCGATCATACACAGAATATCGACCCACCACACGTCAGGGGATTAACACTGATAGCATAACCCCGTGAAGCGATAATATGCATTGTTACGAAAGGAGAAGCAGATAGTCACAGAGCACTGCAGTGCAGAAGATAGAACACCGTGGAAGTGAACGGCCACTGGCACTGCTCGAGGCGCTCTGGGGGAACACAACATGGGGAATGTGGCACATTTGAGGACTGGTGAGCCACTCTGAGGTTCAGTTTCCGAAAGTTAGGATACGGAGGCAGTGTGAGGAAATGTAGGCTGCAGCTGACATGTGTAGGGCATTGCATAGTTATCATAATGTGTCGCCTAGGACCTCCTATGTTGGGTGAAACGGCCAACGGTGCCCCTGCCAGTTGATCAGGAGATACAGCATGAGTGTACTTGCACAGGCCACGTGAGTGAGTGCGCACCGGAATGCAGCTAGTAAAGACTACAAAGCTGTGATTGTCGTGGGTTCTCGGACTGGGATTTCTGACAGGTGAGAATGGAGGACTATGGAGTTCTTCCAGACATAAGGCAGGGAGTAGAGAAACAGCCTACTCCAAAGGCTGGCAAATGGCAGTGGCAAGCATCCTCAGAGATTCTTGGGTAAGGAAGTGTTAATGGTCTAAACTGCTAGGGTGTAACACTCCTGGGCCAAAGTGAACGCAGCAAAGTGAGAGGGCTCCTACTTGCACGATACAATCTGCCTTGGTTCTGGAGAGAGACCCAAAAGTGACCTTTTCAGTTGAGACAGCAAAGCTTGCATCAGGTCGTAGTTGAGGTCGCAAACGGCGAGGGGTGGAAGGAGCTAGCCGACAATGCTCGCGCTTAAAGGCAAGAGCCAATCAGTCATTGGATGTGACACAAGGTCCTGCAGGCGCTCCTGACTCTTGCTAAAGGCTGGGAGTAGGAGACAGTTAGGGAGGCACCGCTGAGGCGTGAAAATGATCCTTTCGTGGCGGTGAGCGGGCCTATGGTGGGAGGCAGGTGCTGCTAGATGTGACAGGCGCCATTGGTGAACAAAGGTGGGGACGACCCAGTCAGTCATTGGAGGGGCGTCTGTTACTGGGGGGCTAGGAGGGCACATAGTTGAGGAAAAGACCCCTAGTTGCTGCCACGCTGGGGTCATTACGGACATGTTGTAGGAATGAAACCAGAATACAGGCGTGAGGAATCAATCGGAGGGACAGGGGAAGATGCGGAGGAAGGATAAGCACAGGTGAGCCAACTTAGAGGCATGTGCAGACATAAAGGGATTGGAGGCACTGGCGTCGAGAGTCCAACGAGTGAGTGTAACATAACTGTAGTGGAGAACTAAGAATAGTGGAGCGGGAGAAATAGACCCAATTAGTTATGTTGATAAGAGGGCCCCAGGCCCTCAAAAAGGTGTGAGTGTGTGGTCCATTAAGGGTTTCCCTGGGTGGGCTTAATTAAGAACAGATCGCGGTGGGCCACTGGCGACTTGGGCCCGCGAGGGAGACTGAACTCCTGCAGTAGCGCACAGCAGCTCCAGAGTGGATTGGAATGGAGAACGCCACATCCATTAGTCCGCACCCACAGCTGGCAGTTCAGGCTCTGTTCTTTCTTTTTTCTCTAATTTATTTATTGTCTTTTGGCTTTGTGAAATAAGAAATAAAGTTGATCAAGTTATTGTTTGTCGGGGCTCTACTTAGAGAGTGGTGTGTCAACCCCTTCCACCTCTTCTGGGGGATAAATAATCAAAATTGCGGACGTGTAAACTTACCATCTTTTTTTGGTCAACGCAGCAGACCTTTGAACCCTATCACGGCCAAGCATTTGCATGAGTCTTTCGTGCGGTCTGCATGGGGGTTAGATTGCACACGCAGCATCATTGCAACTGGGTTATGTGCACGACTAGTATATACTCCACACTTACACGTTTCGAGCTATTCACAAGACATACCTTGCTCGAGAATGCCACACTCCCGAATTGGACATTGGTTGCTGGCAGGGTGTCACGTAGGTGAGGATCTACGCCATACTAGTGAAAGGGGTTGACTAAGTAGAATCCGCGTATTCACAACGCGCTCCAATCTTACATACAACTTGATTTGTGAGGCAGGCTTTCTTGTGATTACGAGGGTCATAGCTGAAGACCGGCCGTTTCCGACAGGTATTTACCACGTGGGGCGGCGGTGCTTGAGCGCGCGTCATGGGGGCAATGAGTGGCGTCACTATCGTCTCATGGGCCTCAAACCAATTGTATCATAACGCTCAATTAGTCATGGCGGGGCTTCAACGCACCATGGCATCTAGGGCAGAAGCGGCGACTGGGGTAATAAAGGCAACAAACCAATGGAGGCTGGATGTGTTATATGTGAATAGCCATTTGCGTCTTGCTGACTGTATTGCCTCGCAACAAACTATTACTAAATATCATTGGCTTTTTGCTTAGAAAGCTGCTCGGTACCTTACGTAGACTCACGGTTTGCTTTGGTAGTGGTTTAGGGTTTTATCTCACCTTTTGATGTAAAAACTAGCGAGGCACACAACCACTGGCAAATACACTCGACATAGGGAACTGGAGTGGACCAACAAACTCATTAGGTCAAACCGCAGCCACAAAAGCCAGGTGGAGCGCTAGCAATTAACACTCAGCTGCCACAAACGGTGAGTATAATTGACGGTTTCGGTGTCCTCATTTTAAATGCATGTCCCAACATGTTCAGTACTTTCAATAGGGGGATATATTAAGCCACGTGTAATCTCATCGAACAAGTTTAACTTATGAGCAATTTGACTAGTCTTGTCCCTGCACTACAAGAAGCAGTTCAATACAGGCTGATTCACCTTGATAACTCTTTGTTCACTACTAGACGTCCGACTGGGAGCGGGAGGAAAGAATGGGCGCAGTTCGGGTTAGATATTGTACTATGGTTAATGGTACACCTGAACGAGGCAGATTCGTAGACCCGTATATCAGGCATGTCTTTAAGAGTCTCGCGAACACTGGCGATGGGGAGCGGTGGGTATCATGGCGCGATTACCTTCTGCGGCTCATCGACCCTGGCCACTGGACACCAGCCCGCAGCTACACACGCAACAATTGTTGGATGTCAGCACACCCGGCATCGACGACATCGACAAGCATCATCGACACTACGTAGGTCATACACACTGACACCATCAGCATGTACATGTATTTAGCTAGCTAGCGGCAAATGGGTACAACAAAACACAGCACTTCTCTCTCTCATAGTGGACCATTTATGGCAGGCAACAGATGGAATCACCCTAAACTGCAAGAGTGGAAACCTATATGGGACTAAAACCAAGTCCCCGGGACAGGAACACATAGCCGTGCACCTGGGGTAGCGTGCTGTGGATGCCATAGGGAGAGGTGGCTCTAACCCTACCATCTTGTGTTCCTATAAGCAATGTTAGCCACAGACAATTTCCATAGAAGGTGAAGTTGTCGTGTAGGTTGTGTGGGGGGGCTCCAGGTATCACCCTCAGGCAAAGTTGGTTGCGGTTTAGGCTCTCTCTCACTACATCCACTCTTGCTGCGCCCCGGGGCTTGATATTTGTACTATGTTCTCCATTTTAGCTCTCTCTCATCCACTCTTCTGCGGGCTTTATTTATGTTCCCTTCCCCGTCTGCCTCATTTAAACGCAGCCCAACGACGACGATTCCCCCTCCTCCTCATTTCCTTTTCTCCTCCTTCACGCTTCCTTTTGTCTTATTGTGGATCCATTCTGTTTCCCTCTTGTACTCGTCCATCTTAACATCTCTCCTCCCCTCTCTCTCTCTCTCTCTCTCTCTCTCTCTCTCTCCCCCCTCTCTCTCTCTCTCTCTCCCCCCCTCTCTCTCTCTCTCTCTCTCTCTCTCTCTCCCACATCCACCAACACACATCCACTCAGTTTCGGCGACCAGCTGTAATGAAGCAGGTGATCGTACCTATGAGTGAATAACCTGCCTTGGAGCTACTGGTTGGGTGATGGGCGCAATCTCGCTACTCTGCTTTATCCGAAAAGTCTTTTGGGGGGCTCCAGGGCTTTCACGGTTCTGACTCGCACACATGGCGTAGCTCTCTTTAATCTCCCCACCTTTCCTGCGGCGGTCACATTTTCTGTCCAATCTCCCGGTGCTCCTTACCCCCGGCCCGGCCGGCCGGGTTCCCCTCGCATCACCTGCCTCTCTTCTCTCTCCCGCGCCTCCTTCTTTCCTCTCTTCCATCCTCGTTCTCTTTCTGTCTTGCCGGATTCCGATCCTCCCTCGTTTCTTCTCCTCCTGTGCTCTCTCCGGTTCTCGATGTTCATGCTGCTTCTCGCTCTTCTCCCACCTTATTCTCTTGTCTGGATCCATTTCAATCCATTGACGTTCGACTGTCTCACTTTCTCCGTCTATACGTGATATGCTGATTGAGCCTGCGATCCCAGAGTAACAGCATGCATCCTCATCGTCAAAAGAACACTCGAAACTAGACATGCTTTACTCTCTCTCTCTCTCTCTCTCTTTCCCTTCCCCTTCCCTCCTCTCTCTCTCCTCTCCTCTCCTTCTCTTTCCTTCCTCTCTCTCTCTCTCTCTCTCTCTCTCCCTTCTTCCTTCCTCTCTCTCTCTCTCTCTCTCTCTCTCCCTCTCTCTCTCTCTCTTCTCTCTCCTCTCTCCTCCCCTTTCCTCTCCTCTCTCTCTCTCTTCTCTCTCACCCCCTCTCTCTCTCTCTCTTCTCTCTCTCCCCTCTCTCTCTCTCTCTCTCTCTCTCTCTCTCTCTCTCTCTCTCTCTCTCTCCCTCTCTCTCTCTCTCTCTCTCTCTCTCTCCCTCTCTCTCTCTCTCTCTCTCTCTCTGTGTCTCTCTCTCTTTCTGTTGTGATTAGACCTGCCAGTGCATTAATAAAGTGCAGTCTTTCTCTCTCTCTCTCTCTCTCTCTCTCTCTCTCTCTCTCTCTCTCTCTCTCTCTCTCTCTCTCTCTCTCTCCTCTCCGTAGCCACAGACATCCTACTGCGTCCTTACCCTTTTGATTATCATTTGTTGTGCCATGGGCAACTAATGTTCTAAGTTTCATTATTAAAACATATCACATCACCAAGACTACCGTCTCTCCCTCCCGGTCAAGAACCCCTGAACGAAGCCACGGAATGCAGCATTGTGGCAAGAACAATGTTATGGTCTCCTTCTCTCTCATTCCCTCTTTCTCATCCATGTATGCAAACCTAACCATGACCTTGTTGTTCTCCTCCCCCCTGCAGGCGAGGAGCAACAGAGCAAGGAGACGGTGCAGGATGCAGAGGAGGAGGCGGCCCAGTGAGACGACCACGCGACGACATAAAAAAAAATACTCCTTCCTCACACCTAGTTCCGATGTACGACTCCACCCTCCATATCCCACGTCTCTCCTCTGGTCTACACCCTTCCCATCCATCTTCTCCCTCCCATCTCCCGCGTGGGTCCTTGACCTGCACTACTTAATCTCTCTTCTCTCCCGACGAAAAAAAAATACTCCTTATTCCTTCCAATCTTTTTTTTTATTTTTTATTATCGATTTCTTTCTCCTCCATTCCTGTCCCTCCATGATCTCTTGCCACCCTCCCTGTCACACCACACGGTAACCCCCCCCCTCCCTCACCATACAGCCTTTAGAGGTGTGGGCCTGGTGCTGTTCACACCCCCGCCGCCGCCACCCTCGCTCCCTTTAGCTGTGCTGGTGCCCGATTGCCACCCCGGGCGCTCCTTTAGCTGTGCTGGTGCCCCGGCAGTTGCTGCGAGGCCTTTCACTGGTGGCCGGTAACGAGGCGCTGATTTTGTGAGAGTTGTTCGGCCGGTCTTGGTTTACTTGTTTCATATCATTAGTCACCTTATGATTCGATCTCTTAGAGAGCCGACTACATCAACGCCGCGCTCACCGACAGCTTCCTGCGGCCCGCCGCCTTCGTGGTGACGCCGCACCCGCTGCCCGGCACCACCGGGGACTTCTGGCGGCTGGTGTACGACTACGGCTGCACCGCCGTGGTCATGCTCAACCAGCTCAACCAGTCCAACTCCGCCTGGGTGAGGGACGCCAAGAGACACGCACACACACACGCATGCAGGCACACACGCAGGCTGGCTGGCTGGCTGGCTGGCTGGCAGGCAGGCAGGCAGGCAGACAGACAGACTGACTGACTGACTGACTGACTGACTGACACATACACACACACACACACACACACTGACTGACTGACTGACTGACACACACACACACTGACTGACAGACACACACTGACTGACTGACTGACACACACAGACTGACTGACTGACACACTGACTGACTGACTGACACACACACTGACTGACTGACTGACTGACTCACACACAGACTGACTCAGTCACTCACCACACACACACAGATGCTTTCCAACCGGATGACACACACACACACACACACACACACACACACACACACACACACACACAGCGCACACACACACACACACACACACACACATAGCACATTACTGACATGACTGACTGACTGAACACACATGACTGACTGACTGACACACAGACTGACTGACTGACTGACACACACTGACAGACTGACTGACGCACATTGACTGACTGACACACACACACACACTGACTGACTGACTGACACACACTGACTGACTGACACACACTGACTGACTGACTGACACACAGACTGACTGACTGACTGACTGACTGACACACACACTGACTGACTGACTGACACACACACTGACTGACTGACTGACTGACACACAGACTGACTGACACACACTGACTGACTGACTGACTGACACACACACACACAGACTAACTGACAGACAGAGCATGTCTCTCTGTGGTCTCCGTGCCGCACGGTGGGCGTCGCCGTGTGAGCTCACCTGCTCCATGACAACCGCCCTCCACCTCCTCTCCCCTCGCTCTACACACGTGCACCTCGCCCGCCCGCCCTCAAACTCTATCACACTGTTTTTCTCACTTCCTGTCTCTCCTGTCTCCCACGTCTCTCTCCTGTCTCCTGACGTCGGCGGATTAACACTTTCTGCATCCCTGTCGCCTGCCTCTGGATTTAAATATTGATCTTAATATCTTGAGAGGCTGAGAGGCCTGAAACAGATATACACATGCGTCACCAGACACACACACACACACACACACACACACACACACACACACACACACACACACACACACACACACACACACACACACACAACACACACACACACAAAGGCACACAATACACACACAAAGCTCTTTCTCACTCACTCACACGTACATTTTGGAATACCCATGGTTCGGCCACAAGACACCGAGCCCTTTGCAAATCAAACCTTTGCTAACCAGCCCCCTTGTTAACCAACCACCTTGCAAAGCAAATACTCGCTAACCAGCCCCCTTGTAAACCAACCCCCTCTCTCTCTAACCAAACACCCCCCACGAGCCGGAGCCCCGACAACCACCCCCTTACGAGCCGTCACAGAGGCCTGACATTAGCGTCCACTGTGCTAACGGCGCTGGTTTAGCCTGATGAATAATTCATGCGGTGACGCGGCACAGTGGATGTGACTGATGGTCACCGAGGGTGGTTGATTCTTCTCGCCTCTTTCTTTCTTTTTTTCTTTTTTCTTTTTACATTTCATTTCAGTTCAGCCTTTTTTTTTTCTTCCCTTTTTCTCTCTGTTAATTTCTTTGTTGCTATTTGGGGCTAACGACTGTCATTAGGAGTAATTGCGTGTTTGGCCGAACGTTCACCCCGTCCGTCGTCTGATTACCTGGCTGCACCCCCCGCCTACACCCACACCCACCCAACCATCCCTCCCTTCCTTATCGTAAAGCCAGGAACCATCCGATACTTCAGTAGATCAATCCACGTCAACCAGGAAGAGTATTGTGCCCCCTTCGACCTCCTCCGCCCTCCCTCCCTCCCCCCATCCGACCAACATCCCGCCATCTTCTTGTCAGCTCCACGCCCACTCCCAAACATTCCCGCCACAACCACCCAAACTTCCCCGCCAAACATCCCCCATCCCCACCAAACATCATCTAGTCACAGGAATCTCGGCACACGACAGCCCGCCACATCGCTCGAAACGAGGCCCTGTAACGGATACAGACCATACGGGACCGCGGAAGGGCAGCGCAAGTTTGTCACAATCTCAACGCGCGTACTAGATGATAAGGATCACGGCCGAGCCGAAACTCTGCCCGTTCGCATGCTCGCATCTGACGAGAGGCACCGTCGAACAGCATCACCTTCCCTATCCTACATCCTTCTCCCTTTCCTCCTCCTCTTCCTCTCCTCCTCCTCCTCCCTCGTACTCTGTCAGGATGACAGGTGTGCAGACGAACTAGATGCTCATTCAATACCGCCATCAACCGTTAGGCACCACCCTTCTCAGGGCTTCTTCCATCATTGGTTATTTGTGATTCCGTTTTCCTAGTTTTGTTGTGTTTATTTATTATGTAGTTGGGTTTTTTTACCATTTGCTACTGGTTCACCTTGCCAGTTAAAAAAGGGAAGGAAAATCATAGCCGATTCATGTTACGTGAATTTCTTCTCTGTCCTCCCCGTTTTGGTGTGTTAATTCTGCCCCCTCGTTGTCCAGCTACTCCTGCCGGGCGTTCCTGTAATGTCCCCTTTTGCGTAACTACACGCACATACACCACACAACACACACACACACACACACATGAACACACCGACCGCGTTGCTTTCACTTGCTGCGTATGTTTGCCAGTCGCCTGTATCAATGCATGCGTGTGCGCAACGGGAGGTCGAAAAAAAGTGCCTACGAAAAAAAATGTGTCTGCGCGAGCGAGAGGGACTAAAAATGTCTGTGTGCGCGCCGCCTCTGTCTCAAGTCTTTATTCTGGAACATGTCGGAAGGAGAGGCAACGAGTGGTTTAAACAAAAGAAAAAGGGACCCGCCGTCTACTCTTTGGTCAAAGTAAACCAAGTGTATCCCCCCCCCCCCCCCCCCCCATTCTAACCTTACCCCCCACCCCCTTGGCAAAGCAGTTCTTCTCTTTATTCCTCATAACACTAGTGGTACTCCCCTCCCTCCACCCCCGGCTCCATCCCCTAACCTGCTCCCGGACTCCCTCTCCCTGTACCCCGTGAGGCTCACCTCCACCCCGCCCCCCCCCCCCAAGGTATTTAACTACAAGGCTTGTCGCGTTTCATCTCTCATGGCGGCTTGCTCACTAATGACTTGTTGTAGATGGAAGTTTAAAAAAAATAAAAATAAAAAATACAAATGTATATCTATATATAAACGGACCAGTTTTGAAATATTCTGACTGTAGTGTAATGCATTACTGTATTGGCACCATAAACACTTTTGGTGGTGGGGGAGAGGGGGGTGGGTGGGGGGGGGGACGTGAGAGAAAAGAGTCCTGCAGAAAATCCTACTCCCTCGCCGACTCCTGCTCTTCATGTGTATTTTTTTATCCTTCTCTGTTCTCCACCGTCTCGTCCTCTCTTCCTCCCGGTATCTTTGCTCGACCTGTGTTTTTCCTCCCCCCTTCTGTTCTGTATCTCTCGGTTAGTGTAACGTGAATCTTGATTTGTACTACTGACGGGAGCCACACGCACCATCTGTATTCTGACTGAAACACAGCATGGAAATTAACAATAAACTTGAAAATGAAAAAAAATTTGAAGGTCTTTGTTGCATTCCTTTCCCATTTCAATTTAGTTTGGATGAATTTGTGTGCCACCAGAGATCGCTTAAAATCGTCATAAAATAGCCGATGGCCTGTGAATGGGTAGTGTTATACTATCTGAAGTATTTAATTCACATTAAAACCCATCGTTAATTGTGCTTTGCCGCTATTGGTATCCTCCAGATGGATAGTTATGGTCCTCAAAGAGTAGCTTTGGTTTCACAGACAAGGTGTGTATGTTTTGGTTTAAACACAGTTCATAAATGCAGCCCACAAGACATAAAGATGCAATAAAACAAGACTCGGTGAACACAAGGTTCAGATTCAGCGGGCGGGTGTGATTGGTTAGTGAGTGCAAGCATGGTAGAAGGGGGTGACACATTTGCTAAAAGGGGCCCTTCTGCATTGGAGGCAGATAGGAGGGTCTTCACACAACAGCAGAGTAAACTAACTGTTCTTGTAAACTAACTATTCTATTCTATTTAACGTTAGTTTTTTATCGATGTCGCTCGCAGCACCAGCATGGTCAATCTATGATGGCGGTGATGCGACTGCTAAGGTAGATATCATGGTAATACTCATTACTTACTTGCTTAAAATGAGAATAAATTAAAAGCTATGATTCAGAGTCCTAACACGTGACCCCCTCCTTTGCACTAGTAGTCATCAAGGCTATTTCTTGTCTGTAGACTCCAGTGAATAGACAGTCAACAAGCTGATATTGAGCTAGGGGAGTAAGCCAAGTCTCAATCAAGTGATCTCTATCAAAGCCAACTCATTTTGTCCTTGCTACGTTCACTCCCATAACTTGATACCACATTTTTTATATTGCCTTGTTGATATGCCTACTTGTTTTTCATGCCTTTTGCTGTTCATTTGCCTGTTTACTTGCTGTTTATTTGCCTATTTGCTCATATTTCTCATTAAAAAAAGCCACTTTTGCTGTAAAGACTGTAAATAGTGTAGATATTCTGTAAACTTCTTGAATCTTTAATCTTGACAACCGAAGTGAAGGCCGGTTGTTAACGCGTGAATGTTGGCATACTCATATATCGTAGTGAAGCAGTGAAGACACTGGTGTGGCAGATCAAGATCTTTATTATTCAGCGTGCATTGAGAAATGGTGACCACAAAATGAACAGAAACGATCAACAATAACTTCACAACACTGAACAGGCATAACACACTGACATAAGAACACAATTCCAAAAGCCTGAACACTCGCACTCTGGGGAAAATGGGACATGGCACATTGGAAATGGTACACTGTTCATGATCGTGAAATTCAATTAGAATGAATTTTATGCAAAATCCATGTTGGTGAAGCAACCCTTTGGACAATGTAATGCAGCACCCACCGCTGTATAACTTGCTGTCACTGATTAGATGGATTGAGTTCTTCCATTGACATAGCAGGAAGACAGCCTATATAAACTAGATACGCTGGCTGATGATGACACTAGCTCTGCAGTGAGAGAAAAGTGAGCCACTCAAGTGAGACACAAATAAGCCACTGCAGTGAGAGACAGACGAGGCACTGCAGCGAGAGACAGGTGAGGCACTGCAGCGAGAGACAGGCGAGCCACTGCAGTGAGACACAGATGAGGCACTGCAGTGAGATACAGATACGGCACTGCAGTGAGACACAGATGAGGCACTGCAGTGAGAGACAGGTGAGCCACTGCAGTGAGACACAGATGAGGCACTGCAATGAGAGACAGGTGAGCGACTGCAGTGACAGTGAGAGACATGTGTGGCTCTGCAGTGACAGTGAGAGACAGGTGAGGCACTGCACTGAGAGACAGGTGATGCTCTGCAGTGAGAGACAGATGAGCCACTGCATGCAGCAACATTAGCTTTTAAGAGTGTATGTCTAACTGGGTGTAACACCCTCTCAAAATTGCCTCAATCTTTGTCGAGAGAAGTGACCTCAGCAAGCTTCATAGGTCTGTGAGGTGAAATGGCCGACATGCTGGTTAACAAGACTCCAGTCTTGTTACACACCTGCACCTCCTGACTGTGCTGACAGGCACCCTGAGGTGAATGATCTTTCCTCTCACCTTGCAGGCAGGTCTGTGATTGACAGCAGAAAAGTACAGTCTGGGGTTGCTTGCGGCTGGAGAAGACCCCTAAGTCTCCTGGCTAACATGACAACATAGTGAGACATCGTCATAAAAGTAGGTCAACAAAGGGCAACAAAAATAAAACAAAAAAGTGAATAAATACATTAACATAGTGAATCTAAGAATACCAGAATACCTAATGTTAAAAGCCAGGCTAAAAAGGTGCATGTGTTTTTAAGTTTTCTTTTAAAAATGCCACCCTCAGATGGAGATGAGAACCACATCATTCGTACCCAGCTGCAGCACTGTGAATAAAAGAAATGATGTATGTGTCCTCTAAAATTCCACTTATCTTCTGGGGGATAATAAAGCCACGTGTAAATTTCAACACATTAACATGAAATGTGTCTTTGTCCCTGCATACAAGAGCATTCAATACACTTACACTATTAACCACACAATTCACACAAGACTTGCTGAGAAGGAATTCTGCAGATCGTAGTAATTAGCATAATTGTAACGTAACAACGCGCAATTAATACATTAAGTCATGCCGGCCGTGCAGTAACACGGACCGACCGCATGGGGGTGCCAGTGGGTATAGCATCTCATTCTGCGGCTCCCTGCATCTGCAGAGCGGCGGGGTAATACAACAACATGCCTGTTCTGGATGTCCTGCTGTGATGCGCACAACTATTATTCTTGGTCTGCTGTGTACATACTGTATGTATATATATATGTACAGCGAGGAACACACTGGCAAATACACTGACACACTGATAAAACAAGTCAACGCACACACAAAGGCAAGGAGCGCTACAATTAACACTACAATTGCACGACAATTCTATTTACACGCCTTGATTTTGTTCAACTGCTGAGGCCTATTATTTTACGATGCACATTGAACACACACACACGCACAGCACACACACACACACACACACACACACACACACACACACACACACACACACACACACACTCCCCCGGCTTCAAGCTTGTCGCGTTTCATCTCTCATGGCGGCTTGCTCACTAATGACTTGTTGTAGATGGAAGTTTAAAAAAAATAAAAATAAAAAATACAAATGTATATCTATATATAAACGGACCAGTTTTGAAATATTCTGACTGTAGTGTAATGCATTACTGTATTGGCACCATAAACACTTTTGGTGGTGGGGGAGAGGGGGGTGGGTGGGGGGGGGGACGTGAGAGAAAAGAGTCCTGCAGAAAATCCTACTCCCTCGCCGACTCCTGCTCTTCATGTGTATTTTTTTATCCTTCTCTGTTCTCCACCGTCTCGTCCTCTCTTCCTCCCGGTATCTTTGCTCGACCTGTGTTTTTCCTCCCCCCTTCTGTTCTGTATCTCTCGGTTAGTGTAACGTGAATCTTGATTTGTACTACTGACGGGAGCCACACGCACCATCTGTATTCTGACTGAAACACAGCATGGAAATTAACAATAAACTTGAAAATGAAAAAAAAAAAAATTGAAGGTCTTTGTTGCATTCCTTTCCCATTTCAATTTAGTTGGATGAATTTGTGTGCCACCAGAGATCGCTGCAGTTTGATGGTCATAAAATAGCCGATGGCCTGTGAATGGGTAGTGTTATACTATCTGAAGTATTTAATTCACATTAAAACCCATCAGTAATTGTGCTTTGCCGCTATTGGTATCCTCCAGATGGATAGTTATGGTCCTCAAAGTGTAGCTTTGGTTTCACAGACAAGGTGTGTATGTTTTGTTTTAAACACAGTCCATAAATGCAGCCCACAAGACATAAAGATGCAATAAAACAAGACTCGGTGAACACAAGGTTCAGATTCAGCGGGCGGGTGTGATTGGTTAGTGAGTGCAAGCATGGTAGAAGGGGGTGACACATTTGCTAAAAGGGGCCCTTCTGCATTGGAGGCAGATAGGAGGGTCTTCACACAACAGCAGAGTAAACTAACTGTTCTTGTAAACTAACTATTCTATTCTATTTAACGTTAGTTTTTTATCGATGTCGCTCGCAGCACCAGCATGGTCAATCTATGATGGCGGTGATGCGACTGCTAAGGTAGATATCATGGTAATACTCATTACTTACTTGCTTAAAATGAGAATAAATTAAAAGCTATGATTCAGAGTCCTAACACGTGACCCCCTCCTTTGCACTAGTAGTCATCAAGGCTATTTCTTGTCTGTAGACTCCAGTGAATAGACAGTCAACAAGCTGATATTGAGCTAGGGGAGTAAGCCAAGTCTCAATCAAGTGATCTCTATCAAAGCCAACTCATTTTGTCCTTGCTACGTTCACTCCCATAACTTGATACCACATTTTTTATATTGCCTTGTTGATATGCCTACTTGTTTTTCATGCCTTTTGCTGTTCATTTGCCTGTTTACTTGCTGTTTATTTGCCTATTTGCTCATATTTCTCATTAAAAAAAGCCACTTTTGCTGTAAAGACTGTAAATAGTGTAGATATTCTGTAAACTTCTTGAATCTTTAATCTTGACAACCGAAGTGAAGGCCGGTTGTTAACGCGTGAATGTTGGCATACTCATATATCGTAGTGAAGCAGTGAAGACACTGGTGTGGCAGATCAAGATCTTTATTATTCAGCGTGCATTGAGAAATGGTGACCACAAAATGAACAGAAACGATCAACAATAACTTCACAACACAGAACAGGCATAACACACTGACATAAGAACCCGTAAGATAGCGTAATAATTTACAACACAATTCCAAAAACCTCAACACTCGCACTCTGGGGAAAATGGGACATGGCACATTGGAAATGGTACACTGTTCATGATCGTGAAATTCAATTAGAATGAATTTTATGCAAAATCCATGTTGGTGAAGCAACCCTTTGGACAATGTAATGCAGCACCCACCGCTGTATAACTTGCTGTCACTGATTAGATGGATTGAGTTCTTCCATTGACATAGCAGGAAGACAGCCTATATAAACTAGATACGCTGGCTGATGATGACACTAGCTCTGCAGTGAGAGACAGTTGAGCCACTCAAGTGAGACACAAATAGGCCACTGCAGCAGGAGACAGGTGAGGCCCTGCAGTGAGAGACAGGTGAGTCACTGCAGTGAGAGACAGGCGAGCCACTGCAGTGAGACACAGATGAGGCACTGCAGTGAGATACAGATACGGCACTGTAGTGAGAGACAGGTGAGTGACTGCAGTAACAGTGAGAGACATGTGTGGCTCTGCAGTGACAGTGAGAGACAGGTGAGGCACTGCACTGAGAGACAGGTGATGCTCTGCAGTGAGAGACAGATGAGCCACTGCATGCAGCAACATTAGCTTTTAAGAGTGTATGTCTAACTGGGTGTAACACCCTCTCAAAATTGCCTCAATCTTTGTCGAGAGAAGTGACCTCAGCAAGCTTCATAGGTCTGTGAGGTGAAATGGCCGACATGCTGGTTAACAAGACTCGAGTCTTGTTACACACCCGCACCTCCTGACTGTGCTGACAGGCACCCTGAGGTGAATGATCTTTCCTCTCACCTTGCAGGCAGGTCTGTGATTGACAGCAGAAAAGTACAGTCTGGGGTTGCTTGCGGCTGGAGAAGACCCCTAAGTCTCCTGGCTAACATGACAATATAGTGAGACGTTGTCATAAAAGTAGGTCAACAAAGGGCAACAAAAATAAAACTAAAAAGTGAATAAATACATTAACATAGTGAATCTAAGAATACCAGAATACCTAATGTTAAAAGCCAGGCTAAAAAGGTGCATGTGTTTTTAAGTTTTCTTTTAAAAATGCCACCCTCAGATGGAGATGAGAACCACACCATTAGTACCCAGCTGCAGCACTGTGAATAAAAGAAATGATGTATGTGTCCTCTAAAATTCCACTTATCTTCTGGGGGATAATAAAGCCACGTGTAAATTTCAACACATTAACATGAAATGTGTCTTTGTCCCTGCATACAAGAGCATTCAATACACTATTAACCACACAATTCACACAAGACTTGCTGAGAAGGAATTCTGCAGTTCGTAGTAATTAGCATAATTGTAACGTAACAACGCGCAATTAATACATTAAGTCATGCCGGCCGTGCAGTAACACGGACCGACCGCATGGGGGTGCCAGTGGGTATAGCATCTCATTCTGCGGCTCCCTGCATCTGCAGAGCGGCGGGGTAATACAACAACATGCCTGTTCTGGATGTCCTGCTGTGATGCGCACAACTATTATTCTTGGTCTGCTGTGTACATAGTGTATGTATATATATATGTACAGCGAGGAACACACTGGCAAATACACTGACACACTGATAAAACAAGTCAACGCACACACAAAGGCAAGGAGCGCTACAATTGACACTACATGGGGCCGTGAATGTCCCCCCGTCATCACTTCCCCTCCTCCTCCTCCTCCTCCCGCCATGTCCCTCTCTGTAGGCCTGTACTGTAGGCCTGTACTTGGGACACGAACGGTCCCCTGGAAGTGGAATCAAGTCAAGTCAATGTTATTTGTACAGCCTTAATCACAGTATACAGTCTCAAAGGGATTTAAAGGCATATGATTATGGGGTCATGTGATTATGACCCCCCTAGCCCTATAGCCCCCCTAAGGGCAAGAAACGACTCCCTTAATAACAAGGAAGAAATCTGGAGAAGGAACTCAGAGTGGGGGATCCCTCCTTCCAGGGACGGTTCGTGTGTGCAATATGGGTGTCCATCATATCGGGGGCAT